>QEPC01003915.1:808251-825655 GCA_003113815.1 Sphenodon punctatus | reverse complement strand
TGTTTTAACTACCTTGAATAACTTGGTGTCGTCTGCAAATTTGATCACCTCACTCTTAACACCCTTTTCCAAATCATTAATGAATACATTAAACAGCACCGGTCCCAATACAGATCCCTGAGGCACACCACTTTTTGCATCTCTCCATTGTGAAAACTGACCATTTAGTCCTACCCTTTGCTTTCTATCTTTCAACCAATTTCTGATCCATAGTAAGATGCTACCTCCTATTCCATGACTTTTTACTTTTCTCAAGAGTCTCTCATGTCATGAAGCACCTTATCAAATGCTTTCTGGAAATTCAGGTATACTATATCTACTGGGTCTCCCTTGTCCACATGCTTATTTACACCCTAAAAGAATTCCAACAGGTTAGTGAGGCATGACTTACCTTTACTAAATCCGTGTTGACTCTTCCCCATTAAGCCATGTTTGTCAACATGCTCTGTAATTCTGTCTTTAATTATGGTTTCCACCATTTTGCCCGGCACAGACGTCAAGCTTACTGGTCTGTAGTTTCCAGGATCACCTCTGGATCCCTTTTTAAATATCCGGGTTACATTTGCCACCCTCCGGTTCTCAGGTACAGTGGCAGATTTTAGTGACAGGTTACAAATTACTAACAGTAGGTCTGCGATTTCATATTTGAGTTCCTTCCTTCCTCATATTTGAGTTCCTGAAAGCACCCTAGATTTATTTTACAATACAATACAAAATGATAAAGATGGGTAGACAGGTGGAGTATAGGAAGATTAAAGGGGGAACAGGATAGCCATTTGAAAACTTCTAAAGCAGGTGTGGGGAACTTTTTTTCCATCCAAGGGACCATTTTTAAAATTGGTACAAGCTCCAAGGGCTTCACAGAAGTTGGGTTTGGGGGTGCTTACCAGGTGTGCCCAGAAAGAAGGGACCAGATCATGGGTCCGTCCCCCTCATCTCCTATCCTTTATCCTGAGCTCAGTTTTCCAGTGGTTGGGGGTAGAAACTGGATCCAGGGGACCAGATCCAGGACCTGGAAAGAAACCACATATAAAAACTAGCCATGGGCCGCGTTTGGCCTTTGGCCCGAGGTTCCCCATCCCTCATCTAAAGGTTGCCATAAAAAAGATAGAGCACTTATGTTCTCCATTGCCACTGAGGATAGGAAAAGAAGCAATGGGTTTAAATGGCAGGAAGGTAGTTTTAGATTAAATGTTAAGAAAAAAAAATCTGTCCAGCTGTGGAGCAAGCTGTCTAAGGAGGCCTTAGAATTTCTTTCCCTGGAGATTTTCAAGAAAAGACTGGACAGACATCTGTTAGAGATGGTGTCGAGTAGGGATTGGCTGAGACAACCCCTGAGGTACCTTCCGTCTCTCTAGTTCTCTGATGAATCTGGCTTTTTTATATATATATATAAAGACCACTTGTGCAAGAGTTACAGCATCAGGGTGTTCCATAAGTGTGAATAGAGAATGTTCCCTGTTTTATCAGCAGTCTACATAATTAAAGCCATCTATGATCTCCCACCCCCACCACCACACCCCCACCCACCCTGGTCTGTTTGTTGGGCTGTTCTTCAGAATTTGTATTCCACTTAGGGTATTTTCAGATGTGATGGTGCCGTGGGTGGCCACGCTTTGATCCGGGTGGTCACCCACAGTGCCATCACGTCTGATCTGGCCCACCAGATGTTTCCCTGAAGGGGTTTGCCTGGGCTGTGACTTGGACCCATCACCGAGTCACACCCTGGGCTAGGCGCTGCTGTGGCCTGGGGAAGCCATTTCTGGACTGGGGTATAACAGGCTGTCACGTGGGATGGTCTGCTCTACCTGACCCTGGTCCAGGGCGGGGGCTGTTCCAGGTGCGTGTGGCAGCCTAATAGACCATTGCACCCATCAGGAAGAGGGGCAGACCATGCTCAGTAGCGCGGGGGGCGGGCCATGCAGACGCACATTGCCCTCCTTTCTCCCCTCCCTGACCTGGGCCCCGACACGTCTGTTCGGCGACCAGGTCAAATCCTGCTGGGGTGAGGGCCTTCACCCTGGGCAGAATCAAAGCATGATGATGCCATTTGCTGTCATATTTGAAAATACTTTTACTGGCAGTTAAGAGACCACAAATCCTATATCACTGTGGCTATAGAAAGTTGTCTGCTTTCTAGCAGACTGCTTCCCTCCCTTTTCATAGTGTTGTGTTGTGTTAATGTCCTGCCTGCTCCTTTCTTTCTAGTAAAGGGCACCCACAAAGCAAGGGTAAATAGGGGATGTTCCACTTGAACTATCTCTGGATAAAGTGTTGATAGTTGAGAGCCCCTATTATTTATTCTGAAACTTCCCTAGAGTATGTCTTCTGTCTCTTGCATGTGATGTCATATTATACCCTAAAATGAGCAAACCTTGTCATGAAACACATGAATGCTGAGTTATCCCTCTTGGGGAAATTGGGCTGAAAATAATTTCCACGTAATATATCAGTAAAAAGACTAAAAAAGGACACTAGGGGTGAAAATAGACATGATGCTAACCACCCTTGGTGGTCATTTATGCATGTTTCAGGGCTGCATAGGGCACCAATACAGCCCTGCAACATGCATAAATAACCACCAAAGGTGGTTAAAGNAGGGCTGCATAGGGCACCAATACAGCCCTGCAACATGCATAAATAACCACCAAAGGTGGTTAAAGGGTGGTTAGCGTCATGTTTGTTTTCACCCTAGGAAACAACCATAAAGGGGAAAAATAAAAATATATTGAATACCATAAAAATAATGATCAGACGCTATAGTGTAATTTACACAACATCCATAAAAATGGTAGTAGACTGTGTTGAGATACAGACTAATAAGTTGCCAACATATTTCAAAAAGTATCTCAATCAGGGCTGATTGTTTTCAAAACTCAACATAGTTCTGCTATGTGCAATCATTATATGTGAAGAACTGTAAAAGAGAAATGTGAGAAGGAAAGGTATGTTAGCAAATATAAATAGAAAACTTAAAGAAACTAAGCTTTTAAAAATGTTTCTTATTGACACCACTTAATTTTTCTGATGAATATATTAGAAGTTGGTGTCAGAATGTTAATTTTTTTTCCCCTGACAAAATAAGAGAAGGGAAATTATTTATTATTATTTTAAACATTTTTAACCCACCCATCCTGCCACAGGCAGCTCTGGGCGGCATACAACAGTACAAATCAAAACAGTTAAAACAGCTTTAAAATATTCAAAGGGAGGAGTAAAAAATACCCCCAACTACCCAGCACCCTAACCCATTCCCCCCACCCTACCCGTCCTCACTTCCAAAAGTCAGGCAGAACAGCCACGTCTTACAGTGGCAGCGAAATGAGGGAAGATCTGGGACCAAACGGGACTCCACCAGCAGGGAGTTCCACAGCCTTGGGGCGGCCAGCAAGAAGGCCCTCCCCATCGTGGCCCCCCGACAGACTCGGGGGACCTCAAGGACAGCACCCCCTGATGACCGCAGGGGCTGATCCGGAACCCGGGGGGGGGGGGGTGAGGCGGTCCTGCAAGTAGATCGGGCCAAGGTCGTTTAGGGCTTTATAGGCAAGCACCAACACCTTGAATTGGGCCAGTAGACAGGCAGCCAGTGCAGAGATGGAAGAACCGGTGTAATATGTTCACGGCAGCCTAATCCCACCAGGAGACAGGCCGCTGCATTCTGCACCAGCTGCAGTCTCTGAACTGTCACCAAGGGTAGCCCCACGTAGAGAGCATTGCAGTAGTCAAGCCTAGAAGTGATGAAAGCATGGATGACGGTGAACAGGTCAGACTCTGAGACATACGGCCGAAGCAGACGCACCAGATGTAGTTGATGGAAGGCACTCCTTGCCACAGACTCCACTTGAGCCTCCAGGCGGAGCTGTGAATCAAGGAGCACCCCCAGACTTCACACTTGAGGAACCAGCGGGGGGCAGACCCCATCAATGATAGGGGCTGTCACCCCCACCACCTTAACCACCAGCATCACCTCCGTCTTGTCGAGATTTAGCTTTAGTCGGGTCACCCTCGTCCAGCCCCCGCACAGCTTCCAGGCACCCAGTAAGCACTGAGACTGCTGGACTTGGGTCTGATGAAAAAGAGAGGTAAAGCTGGGTGTCATCAGCATATTGATGACACCACACGCCAAACCTCCTGACCACCTCGCCGAGCGGTTGCATATACACGTTGAACAGGAAACGGGACAGGACAGAACCCTGCAGGACTCCACATGAGGTCTCGGTATGATGAAAAATAGTCCCCAAGCACCACTGGCTGAGTTCTTCCGGCCAGGAAGGAGCAGAACCAGTCAAGAACCGTGCTGCCCACTTGTGCATGGTCCTGCAGGCGTGTCACCAACATCTCTTGATCAACGGTATCAAATGCCACCAACAGATCTAATAGAATCAGCAGGCTGAATAGCCCTGATCTAATTCTCAGCAGAGATGGTCAACCAAAGCCACAAGCGCAGTCTCGGTGCCATAACCTGGGCAAAATCCTGACTGCGAGGGATCGAGAAAACCGACACGATCCAGATGCTCCTGCAACTGTTGGGCCACCACCTGCTCAATAACCTTCCCTAAAAAGGGAAGGTTAGAGACTGGCCGATAGCTGGCAAGGGAGTCAACGTCAAGCAATGGTTTCTTGAGCAGGGGTCGCACCACCGCCTCTTTAAGGCAGCTTGGCACCCTGCCCTCCCTAAGGGAGACATTGCCTACCCTCGCCAGTAACAGCCCCATCATCTCCCGGCAGGCCTTAATCAACCAGGACAGGCAAGGGTCCAGTTCACAACAGGTAGCCCTGACAGCCCCAAGAACATCCTCTGCATCGGCAGGGGTCACCAACCGAAACGGATTCCACAAACAAGGACAAGGCAGGGCTTCCATAACCTCCAGTTGTCCTCTGCAGAAAATGCGGTGTCAAAACCATGGTGAATCCAAACGATTTTATCTGCAAAATAATCCACAAACAAGTCATAGCGGGTACTAGATGACTCCACTCCAAGGTGGAGGGAGGCCAGACTGGCCAGTCCCTGCACCAACCGGAACAGGATTTAGCGGATGCTATGAGGGCAGCAAAGAACTCTTTCTTTGCTGTCTGCATAGCAACAATATAGGCTCGTAAACTCGCTCTGTGCCACAACCTGGTGGCTTCGGCATGTGAACAATGTCACCGTCGCTCCAACCACCTTCCCTCCTGCTTCAGCACCCGCAGCCCTTCCGAATATCAGGGAGGCCTACGGTGCTGCCGCCTGGGAAGCAGACGCCTCTGAGCTATCCGATCAACGGCCTCTGTCAGCGCGATGTTCCACAGTTCAATTATGGAAAAAGCTCTCTTTAAATACACAATCCAGGGAGAGTGTGGTTGCTGTGTTGGTTCCGAGTGGCAGAGGTGGAGATAAAGTAGTTTGAATTATATCTTTTATTGGACCAACTATTGTTGGTGGAAATAGGCAAGCTTTTGGACTTCCCAGGGTCCTTTCTTGGGCAAGTAGAAGTCAGAACTGAAGACTTGAGCAAAGTACAGTGGCTGTAGATCATGTAACAGAGGGGTTGGGGGAGAGAGAGGTAATAAATGAGCCATAGTAACGAAGGGGGAGCAAAGCAATACAAAGGGGAAGAGTGCGAAGGGAGGGTGGAGTACATTAGAAGATACAGGAAGGTAGTATTTTTTATTTATTTATTTATTTTTACAATTTATATGCCACCCACTCCTGCCTCAGGCATCTCGGGGCGGCTCACAATATATTAAAACATTTCAGACATCAAAACATTAAAATAAACCCTAATATCAATTAAAACAATGTAAAACCCTATCCCCATACCCAACCCACCTTCCTTGGGAAAGGCCTGGCAGAACAACCAGGTCTTACATTGTATGCGGAAAGAGTGGAGGTCGGCAGCCAAGCGGATCTCCAACGGGAGGGAGTTCCACAGCCGCGGCGCAGCCACAGAGAACGCCCTCCTCATAGCAGACACCCGGGAAACCCCCAGGAGGGTGCCCCCAGCCAACCGCAGGGGCTGCTTCAGGACCCAGAGGATGAGGCGGTCCTGCAGATAGGCGGGGCCCAAGCCATTTAGGGCTTTAAAGGTCAGCACCAACACCTTGAATTGGGCCTGGAAACCTATCAGCAGCCAGTGCAGAGAGCAAAACACCGGTGTTATATGCTCGTGTTGGCCTGCCCCCATTAAGAGATGGGCCGCTGCATTCTGCACCTTCTGCAGTTTCCGAACCAATACCAAGGGTAGCCCCACGTGGAACATGTTGCAGTAATCCAGTCTCGACGTAATAAAAGAAGGGATGACCGTGGCCAGATCCAAGTCCGAGACATATGGCCTAAGCCGACGTACCAGATGTAACTGGCAAAATGCTCCTTTCGCCACAGCCGTCACCTGAGCATCCAGGCAGAGCTGTGGGTCCAGGAGCACCTCCAGACCTGAAAAATGGGGAGGGGGGCATACCCCATCAATGATGGGGGCCACCCCACCCACCCCGGCCTTCCCCACAACCATCACCTCTGTCTTGTCAGGATTTAGTCTCAGGCAGCTTGCCCTCATCCAATCCCCCACAGTGGACAAACACCGGGTAAGTACCGAGACTGCAGGGCCTGAGTCTGAGGAAAATGAAAGATATAGCTGGGTGTCATCAGCATATTGATGACAACTTACTCCATACTCCCTAACAACCTCTCCCAAAGGCTGCATGTACACGTTGAACAGGAGAGGGGATGGGATGGAGCCCTGCAGTACTCCACACGTGAGGCCCTGGGGGGAAGATGAAAACTCCTCCAGCACCATACACTGGGTTCTCCCGGCCAGGAATGAGCAGAACCATTCAAGAAATGTCCCGCCAGTCCTTGCCTGGTTCCGCAACCGAGTCACCAACAACTCACGATCAACTGTATCATATGGATCCGAGAGATCTAACAGGATCGACAGGGTCGAACAACCCCCGTCTAACTCACGGGAGAGGTCATTGGCCAAGGCCACAAGCGCAGTCTCCGTGCCATAACCCGTACGAAAGCCTGACTGTGAGGGATTGAGAAAATTAATCCGGTCCAGATGCCCCTGAAGCTGCTGAGCCACCACCCGTTCAATAATTTTCCCTAAAAAGGGAAGGTTAGAGACTGGCCAATAACTGGCAAGGACATCGACGTCCAAAGATGGCTTCTTGAGCAGGAGCCGCACCACTGCCTTCTTGAGACAGCCCAGAACCCTGCCCTACCCAAGGAAGGCGTTGACTATCCCCACCAGCAACGGCCCCAATGTCTCCCAGCTAGCCTTAACAAGCCAGGACGGGCATGGCTCTAATTCAGAATTGGTGGCTCGGACAGTCCCAAGAGCATCCCCCGCATCTGAGGGCGACACCGTCCGAAACTCATCCCACAAAACAGGACCAGACGGGGCTTCCACTGCGAGTGGAGAACCACTAGAAATAAGGTGTGAGTAGAGCTGAAGATAAGCAAAGCACAGTGGGGATGTATTAGATGGTGGGGCCGATCCCATGGCCTGCGAATCCCGTATATGTGCACACCCTCGTGGGAACAGCATGTACCTCCATTGTAGGCACGCTGTGCTGCATGTAAATTGTTAAGGGGTGGGGTGCGTGGAATCTGCAGTCCAAGGAATCCGCCCCAATGGCAACAGAAGGAGAGAGGGATGTGATAGACTGGAGAAGGGGAAAAAGCCTTCAAAACAACCCCATAACCTCTCACAACGCATCATCCTAAGCAAACTCCCGACCACACAGGACACCCCAACATCAACAGGAAGAAGACCCTGCCTGAACAGCAGATGTAAAACTTGCCCAATACCCCCCATGGAAAACATTCCAAATACAAGGAAACTACACCTGTAAATCCCAAAATGTAGTGTACTTCATTCAGCGCACCAGATGCCAGCATGGAAAATATTTATTTTTATTTATTAAAAAGTCTTACTATCCTGTCCTCCCTGCCACAGGCAGTTTGGGGCAGCTTACAATCAATAAAATACTAATAAAACCACAAAACATCATAAAAGGAGGATACTAAAACAAACCCCCCCCAACCCCATCACCCCTCTCCCCCACCAAAAGCCTGGCGTAACAGCAAGGTCTTATAATTTCTTCAAAAAGAAGGGAGATCCGGAGCCAACTCGGAGGAAGTTCCACAGCCATGATGCAGCCACCGAGAATGCCATCCTCTGTGTGGCCCCCCGGCAGACTCGGGGGACCTTGCGAAGGCCCCCCCAGACGAACGCAGGGGCCGATTCAGAACCCGGTGAGCTCTTAAGAACATAAGAAATGCCATACTGAGTCAGATCAATGGTCCATCAAGCCCAACATCCTGTTTGACAGCGGCCAATCCCGGTTGCATGGAAGAAGTACCAGCAAGCTCCTGACAGTAAGAAGTTCCCATCTCATAATCTGCTTGTCTAATAGCCGTTAATGGATCTGTTCTCCAAAAACATATCCAGTCCTTTTTTAAACCCAGTCATACTACTGACCCTGAAAACCTCCTCTGGCAACAAATTCCATAATTCAACTGTTGAGTGAAAAAATACCTTTTTGTTTTAAATCTGCTACCAGTTAGTTTCATGGAGTGTCCCCTAGTTCTAGTGCTGAGAGAGTAAATAAACATTCCCTATCTACTTGTTCCACGCCACTCAAGACTTTATAAACCTCTATTATATCCCCTCTGTCTTCTCTTCTCCAAGCTGAAGAGCCCTAACTTATCAAGCCTTTCTTCGTATGGAAACCATTCCAAACCATTCATCATTTTTGTTGCCCTTCTCTGCACCTTTTCAGGTTCTGCTATATCTTTTTTGACATGGGGTGACCAAATTTGCAGACAGTACTCAAGGTGTGGTTGCACCATCAATTTATATAGGGGCATTATGATATTTTCAGTTTTATTCTCTCTCCTTTTTCAAATAATTCCTAACATTGTTTTGTTTTTTTGACCACTGCCACACATTGAACTGAGGATTTCAGTGTATTGTCCACAGTGACTCTAAGGTCCTTTTCCTGAGCGGTTACTCCTTATTTAGAACCAGCTTTGGGGCTCCTCTACACAATGGGTTAACATATCCTTTATGGTGTGATTTTGGGCACACTTTAACCAAGTTAGTTAACATGTTAAAATCATGTGTGAACAGATGACATGTTTAAAAATGTAAGGCAGCCCCAAATGGAAATAAGTACTGCACCTTAGAACACCTACTTTGTTCAAACATATGACAGCCTGTCTACATGAACATATTTTAACTCGTTTAGATAACTTGCTAAAATTGCACACTTTTCATATTATGTGGACTATCCCATAGTGTTGCACATTTTTAAAGTGTTTTGCAAAGCGAGAGGTATTGTTACCCCTAACTTCAGGAAAATGAAACTGAAAGTGGTTAAGTGACCCTTCCAAGATTACAGGCTCTTTTAGTAACTAAGCTGAAATGAAATAATGAGTTTTTGGCTCCAGCCGTATGCAGAGTCCTTTGGTCTGCATTGCCCCTTGTACCATTTGTTATGAGGATAGTTTTTCATTCTCCAATTGCATTCATTAACATCTTTCCCTAGCCACTTACACAGGTTGGGGTTTAACTGTTGACGGTTTCCAGAAGCGGCTAGCTCACTTTACATTCAGCATTGAGAAATACATAGAGGTGTACCGAGTTACCGCATAAGCTGAAATTATTAAGACTAGTTGGCAGTTATGTTTGTGTGTGTTCTCATAAAAAAATTGAAAAAAAATCTTTCTGTAGAACTCTTGGGTCTACAAATGCTCTTCAGAGGATAGGCAATAGTGTAAGATTATTGAAAATAGATATAAAAAATTCAGAGCTCACAAAATATTTTATGGACATTTCTGTGGCTGTTCAATAGGATGATATAGCCAGTTGAATGAATATAGGAAAATATACATTGACTTAAGAACTCTCAACATTATGAAAGAGTTGAATGTTAAGCTGTTTCTGAGCACCATGAAGAATTTCCTTCATTGCTTGTCCCATGTGTGGGCAGGGGAAAATGGAAGAGGGAAGGAGCAACTAAAATGTACTCTTTGCATTTCTAGGCCACACTGTAAAATAAAAAATTGCCTCCAATTTCTCCTTTTTGTAAAAGGTTTTGACAGCATAAATCTCAATGGTTTCTCCTTTATCAAGCAGCAGCAGTTTCATACTATTTTCTTAAATGCATTTAAACCTTTCTCCTTATAAGCCATCTGCTTATATTATATAATGCCAGAATTACTCCAGTAACCCAGCTATTTGACTTGTAGTGAATATGCTCACAAAACCTCTTTCTTGTTGCTTAAATCTCTTCCCTTTTAGTAACTTCTCATTTACAGGGTTAAGAGTCAACTATATATTCTTGCTTCTCAGTATAAAAAAAACAAACATCCTCCATTGTTTCCTTGTCCATTCACAACTAGCAACACTAAACTGTCTCTAAGTCACTACCACTATCCTTTTCATCCTAAAGTGAGCTTTGCACCAGTAGTCCTTCTAGATTAATTAATTTTTTTTTATTTATTTAGATTTTTATCCTGCCCTTCTCTGTGGCTTACAGTGGCATGGGCATGTGTCTAGGTCTGTGAGGGATTTGTTTCTATGGACTCTCAGTCCGGTTATTCGGACTCTGGGAGCAGTCTCTTGAATGGTCAGCAGGAGGCAGCACCAAAGCTTCAGCTGGGCATGCGTAGGGACATTGCTCCCTCGCGTCCTCAGTTCGAAGTCTGCCTTTGGCCAAGTAGGAGCTGCAGCGGGGTGCTCCGTACCCATACAGGCCAAGTTTCTTATTTTTTTCAGCCTTAAAAAAATTTAAAAGGAGAGGCTTCTGCCTCTAGAATTGCACCTGCATGCGCCATCAGGGCTCTCTATTTGACCCCTATGGTATGCCCCCCCCGGCCTCGGAGTACCCACTAGAATGGTTGAGATGACCAAAATTTGAAGAAATGTCACCCGCTGAGCCGCGGCAGAACAGGAGAGCCGTGGCGGGGAAATAGAAACTGAAACCGCCGCCATTCCCGCCGCAGCTTCAGCGCTCTGCCCCCAACGCCGAAGCTCCAGTTCAGCCGAGGAGGACCATGTGGAAGCAGCCTCTTCTGTCTCCAATCAAGTAAGGGGGTCCTCCGCTCAGGCGTTCCTGCAGCTGCCGGACACCTTTAAGCCCATGATCGGGGTGCTGTCCCGGATAGAAAAAAATCAGGTTAAGGACCGACGTCTTCGCAAGCGCAATCCCCCTTCTCCCCTGCCACCTGAACTTTCTTTTAAGGGATCCTCAGAAGTCTCGGGCAAAGGGAGGCATAGGAGCTCCCGCAAACCCCCTCAAAAGAGACCCATTAGAGAGCTCATTGACTCGTCCTTGAAGGCAGATGAAGAGGGTTCCCCCCCATAGGGAGGAGGGCGAACTCCTTTCAGAGGTGGATTCTTCCCCCCCCCCCCCCCCCCCAGCAAACAAAAAGGGGCGGCCGGACCAGAACCCCACTGGTCACTATCCAGACTTGCGAGGAGTCAGCCGGCACCCGCTCCTCCCCGTCCAGGGACCCCTCCGAGTGAAATGAGATCCTGTCTAAAGGGCCAAAGGAATTGGGCAGGGAGTTGCCCTCTGACCAAGGGCCAAAACTCCTCAGACGCACAGAACAGGTCCTTAGAATCACCCCCACGACACTGAAGAAGAGAGAATCCGATTCTTCATCTGAGGAGGAGGGTTCCGATAGGAACTACATCCCCAAGCTCGTCATGACATCCAAGGGTGCCACCCTAGATAGGGCCTTTGAGAATATCATACGGGTCCAATGGAAGCACCCCACTAAAACCCTAAAGCTTTCCAGGGTGCAACAGTCTCTGTACTCATTCTCTAAGCACAGTAACGTGATCTTTAGGACCCCTCAGATGGATGCCGCGGCAGCCTCCTTGGCTCGCCAGTCTGTTTTCCCTTCTGAAGGGGATCTTTTGCCCAAGGACCCCACCGACAAGGGGGTGGAGACTGGGCTCAGAAAGAGCTACGAGGCTCTCGCCAGCATTCTGCAAATGGCCTCTACAGCCTCCTAAGTTTCTAGGGCCATTATGAAATGGTTCCAACTTGGTAAGGACCCTGACATTTCAGAGGCCCTTTCCCAGAAGCTGGCTAATAATGTGACCCTAGCGCACACCTTTCTTGTAGGCTCGTCCATGGACATGGTCACATGGGCGGCCAAGGGGATGGCAACCATTGTAGCAGCCAAATGCAGGCTTTGGCTGCGCTGCTGGTGGGTGGACCCACATGCTAAGAACCTGCTGGTCAATAGCACATTTAAAAGTGGCAAGCTATTCGGCTCTGCTTTGGATAAAGCACTAGCAGAGGCTTCGAACAAAGAGAAAAAGCACTCGCTTCACCAGGTTCGGTCTGCTAAAAGTTTTTTTTGCCCCTTCCAACGCTTTTCACAGGGCCCAAGGCAAAATTACACTTCTGCCACCACCTGGTCTTCCCGATGACACGGCTCACACCAGCGAGCATGTGGAACCAGATCTCACAGATTCCCGACCCAGACACATTACCACAAAAAATCCGGGTCGCCTAATCGCAAACAAGATTCCTGACTGCTCCGAGCCCTCTTCCCCCAAACTCTACCCTCCTCTGCGCCCGCCTCCAACGGTTCTCACACAGATGGGAGCACACAACCATTTTGCTAATCTACCACAAGTTCATATTGAAATTAGTTTTCTGTTTTACTGTATTCCTGTTGGGGCAGAGGTACCTTTTCTGTACTGTTCATGTGTGTTGCGGTTTTTTATTGTAAAGCTTGTTTCTCTTGTTTTATTAGCTGAGCATGCACATGAGCTTGGTGAAGTTGTCCTAGAACTATAGCATACTAGAAAACACTGTTGAAGAAGGAATAGTATCAGAAGTGGATAATGATCCTAAATGCCTCTCGCTAAGCTGATAAGTTGGAGGTCCGTCTGCAAAGCTGTTGTACCTCAGAAGTTTTATGGATGATGAGATGCAGCCATTTCATCATGGCTTTGTATTTGTTAGACTGAGATACCTCCAGAGTGTTCACTGGCTGTGGTACTCTGCACATACCTCTTGGGTTTTAAAAAAAAAAAAACCAAGATGAGAAAGAAAACTGGTGGAAATGGTGGTTAAGAACAGAATTTCTGAGCATATATCAAACATGGCTTAATGGGGGAAGAGTCAACATGGATTTAAGCATGTGGATAAGGGTGAGCCAATTGATATAATGGAACTGGACTTTCAGAAGGCGTTTGATAAGGTCCCTCTTGAGAGAGACTTGAGGAAATTAGAGTCATGGGATAAAAGGTAGTGTCCTACCATGGATGGCGTTTAAAACAAATAATAGAAAGTATTTTTCCGCTCAGTGCACAATTACTTGTGAAATTTACTGACAGAGGAAGTGGTCGAGGCCAAAAGTGTAGTTAATTTTAAAAGGGGATTGACTAAGTTCTTGAAGGAAAGGTCCATTAATACCTATTCGTCAAGTAGGTTTTGGGGATGTAACCTCTTACTGTTGGGGGCTGGAACAACAGGGACTGGATTATCCATTGTGACCTGTTGGGTATTTCTCTCAGGAGAAAGAGATTGGCCACTGTCAGAGACAGGATGCTGGACTTGATAGACCATTGATCTGACCCAGTATGGCACTACTTACGTTCTTAAAGCAGCTTGGTGTATTCCCAAGGAATGTTCTTAACATGCATGTGGCAGGCGTATCCATGCCGAAGTATTTGATTTAAATTTCATCACCTTCTTCTAGCATGTTTCCAGTTAGGTAAAATATTTATTACAATAAAGGTTTGTGTATCTCGTGATTGTGTATCTAGTGATTGACAGAATGTTTACTGCATGTCTGTATCTGAAATGTACAGCTCCGAAAGAATAGCTTTACACTTTTGATTGTCACACCAGAAGGCTGACTTCAGTATGCACAGCAAAAGCCCCGATTGCTGAGTCTGCTTCTCATTACTTGAAGGGGATACATGACATAGGAATTTGGAAGCCAGTGTTTCTCTGCATTGGCAGCAAGCATTACAAGCAGTAGTGACAGCTCCTCTTACTTTCTCCCTGCAAGTACTAAAACCTCATGATCTCTCATCTTCCCTTCCTCTCCGTGTCCGAAAGTCACCAAAGATAATTTTACTTCAACCTTCATAACAAAACTAAGTCTTCTCAAGGAAGAAATGGATCTTTGCCATCCAAAACAGCTCACTTTTGTAAAAAAGCTCTTCACTGGTTTTATGCAACAAAATTCTACCCAATTAAAACTATATGCAGAGCAGCGAGTTGAATTTTAGTGCTTTCAGGTGGAGTCCTGCCATCTTAGTAAACTACATAAAATCCTCAGTACTCTTGATTGTTTGGGGCACTTCATGTTTGGATTTAAACTTTACAAGGGAAATATTTGCATTGCAGCTGCTCCTTACCTGTGTGACACTGGAGCTTTGCAAGGCTGTGGACTTCAAATATGCTGAACAGCCTGTGATTAACAGGCTTTGAGAAGTGAGGAATCATAGTGAATACAGTGGTGGTGGGCGGTGGGAGGTGTTCTTTGAAATGGGACAGGTGTTTGGTGCCAGTCCCCCTCACTGTCCCCCAGGCAGGTAGTGAGATGGTTGATGACCAGAGGGCCCCTGGCCTGGGTTTGATGCCGCTTAACGCGAGGTCACTTGTAAATAAGTCAACAGTGGTCTGAGAATTAATCCTGGACTAGGCAGCTGACCTCATGTGTATTTAGGAGACCTGGCAGGACACTGAGTCAGGACCTATTTTGTCTGACCTTGTTCTAGCTGTACTCCGTACAGTATCAGTCTCTGCTAGAGTAGGGGGTGGGGTGGTGTAGCCATTCATTTTAAGGATACATGGACTGTGAGGAGGTATCCTGTGCAAACTATTTTAGACACTGAGGGCCTCCATCTCGTGATTTGGCCGGAGACCGATTTGGTTTGCTGCTTGTATACCATGTACCTACCTGTACAGAAGCATCCTTGCATGTTCTAGCAGAGCTGGTGTTGGAGGTGGCCTTGCGGTCCCCAAAACCGGCTGTCTTGGGGGACTTCAACATTCATACTGATGCCAGCCTTGACGGCGGAGCGTGAGTTCATGGTCGCCATGGCAACTATGGGACTGTCTCAGTTGGTTGTTGGCCTGACTCATGATGGAGGGCATACTCAAGACCTGATACTTTGCACTGGCCTCGAGGAGGGGGATCCGTTGGTGAGGGAGGTGTCAGCTGTGCCCGTGTCATGGACGGATCATTACCTCCTCCAGGCCTGTCTCCTGGCTCATGTCTGCCCCCAGAGAGGTGCAAAAACAGTTCAGTTGATTCGGCCCTGGAGACTTAAGGAACCGGAAAGGTTCTGAAATGCTCTTTGGGGGAGTTTCCCTCCGTTCTTGATGACCGTTCACTCGATGACCTCGTGGCCTTTTGGAATACTCTGTTATTTGAGGCCATTGACCAAACGACTCCTAGGCGTCCACTCCCTGTCCACCGTCAGTGCAGGTCCCCCTGGTTTACAGAGGACCTGTGATGGATGAAGCAAGAAGGGTAGTGGTTTGAGCAACAGTGATGTCGTTTTTGTGCTGAGGCTGACCAATTTCGACATAGACTTCGTTTACAGACCTATGCTGTAGCTGTGCAGGCAGCAAAGAAGAAGTTCTTTGCTGCTTTCTTAGCGTCTGCAAAGTTGCGTCCAGCTGAGCTTTTCCAGGTGGTGAGGGTGCTAGTCGGTCCAGCCTCCCTACGTCTGGAACTGGATTTTTCCAGTGCTCACTGCGACACTTTTGTCGACATTTTTGTGGCTAAAATTGCTTGAATTCACTACAACTCGACACTGTGCTTGTAGTAGTAGGAGAACCAGAGGTAATGAAAGCTCTGCCGTGTCCTGTTTTATGGGATCCGTTTCAGTAGTCACCCACTGATGCAGAGGCGGTCCTGAGGGCTGTCAGGGCTACTTGTTGTGAACTAGACCCATGCCCTTCCTGGTTGGTTACAGCCAGCTGAGATATGCACGGTTCTATTTTGTCCCTTCTGCTGTTAAACGTGTACATGCAGCCTTTGGGCAAGGTCATTAGAGATATTGGTGTGCGGTGTCATCAGTATGCTGACAACACCTGACTTTACCTTTTTCAACTGACTCAGACCCGGCAGTCTCGGTGTTTACCCACTGTTTGGTGACTGGGGGACTGGATGAGGGTGAACCATCTGAAGCTGAATCCCGACAAGACGGAGGTGATGCTGGTGGGAAGGGCTGAGGGAGTGGTGACATGCATCATTGGCAGGGCCTGCCCTTCATTGGTTCCTTGGGTCCATAGTCTGGGAGTTCTCCTTGACTAACAGCTCTGCCTGGATTCCCAGGTGGTGGCTGTGACAAAGGGATCATTTCGCCAATTACATCTGGTGTATGGGCTTTGTCCATATTTCTCGGATGCAGATCTAGCCACCATCATCTGTGCTTTCATCACCTCAGGACTAGACTATTGCAACGCGCTCTACGTGGGGCTGCCCTTGGTGATGGTTTGGAGACTGCAGATGGTGCAGAATGTGGTGACCCGTTTAAGCACATTACACCAGTGCTTCGTTCTTTGTACTGGCTGCTTGTAGTCTTTCAGGCCCGATTCAAGATGTTGGTATTACTCTATAAAGCCCTAAATGGCCTGGGCCCTTTTTATCTGCAGGACCACCTCCCTCAGATACCCGGGTATCTTGGGTGGCGACGATGGGGGTGGGGGTGGGGTGTTGTTTCTCGATAGTTGTGCTGCAGCTGTGGAACTCCCTCCCAACGGAGGTCTGCCTGGCCCCAGACCTTCCCTCTTTCCGAAGACAGTGTAAGACCTGGCTGTCGCGCCAGACTTTCGTGGAGGGTTTGGTTCTACCTGGGATTTATTTATTATTAATTTTATATTAATTTTTTGTATTTTTATATTTATTGATTAATTATTTTATTATATTTTTATGTTTTTAAGTATGTTGTGAGCCACCCCAAGCTACTGTAGCAGGAGGGGGTGGCCAAGAAATCAAATCAATAAATATTACCCCATTTTAAAAATTCTGAATCAAAATTTTGGCTAGGCTTACCTTGTCCCAACAATGCAGCAAAAAGTGTCTTCGGAGTTCTGTGTATTCAGGCTGTTGAAAATACAGATTGGAAAGGAACTTTTCTGAAATGTTTTTAACATTTGATGACTAAGTGGTGTAGGTGTGTAAGATACTGGAAGATATAGTCCTAGGTTCAAATATTGGTAGTTACTGTGTAGTCAGACATAGTCAGGGCCCCGAGGGAAACGCGGGTCTGCGATTCGCAGATTTCCCGCGGAATTCCCCTCCCCCCGCGGAATCTCCTGCCCCGCTTACCCCAGCGCAGAATTTCCAGCCTGCGCTGCGGGGACGCGGGGCAGGAGATTCCATGAGGGGAGGGGAATGAAAAAACCCTCGGGGCTTCCCCTCCCCAGC
>QEPC01003915.1:747500-807953 GCA_003113815.1 Sphenodon punctatus | reverse complement strand
GGGGGGGGGGAGTCAAGCACGCCCCAGCAGCTGGGGAGGGCAAGCCCCGGCAGCTGGGGAGGGGAAGCCCTGAGGTTTTACCAGTGCGGGGGGAGGAGGAGGCAAGCCAAGCCCCCCCACCCCCACCCCACATGGTAAATCGCGCCGAGGCGCAGAATTGGCCCCTGACTCCCGCGGAATTTTAAAAAAAATTCTGCGGAAGAATCGGGGCCCTGAACATAGTAATCCCCATTCTTAGCAATATGCGTAGCTTTGATCTTTTAACACCTTACTGAAATGGAGGAGAGAGACTTGTGTTCCATAAAATGCTGCAGGATTAACTTTCATTTAAATGGACATTAGACTGGTACACAAGAGCTCAACTTAACCATGTGATTTTAGCACTATATCCTTTCCCTAGTCCACTCTATACATACAGCAAAGTGGTGCTATAGGTCTTGCATAAACTTGGGATGTTGAATGGGCTTGCTTGTGTGCCCACTGAAGTACATGGCAATAACTCCTATCAACTTAAATGGTACAGGATCCAGGCCTATAAGTATTTCTTCCCTGGTTTCTGCTCAGCTGAAAATGCTTGATCTGCATCAGTTTATATGGATCAAAATATAGTGGTGGTTCTTCGAGGATCCCCGTGATTCTCACTCTTGGGATCACTTCCTGCTTTGCAGGCACCAGGAGACCTTGATGTCAGCAGTTTCCAGGCAGAAGACCTGGAAAGATCTAGAACATGGTGAGGGCTCACCCCTCCATCCCCCCTCCCATCCTGTCAAAAGCGCGGGCTCAAGATTATGCGAGAACGGGACTCTATAAATAGGGTGAGGAGCCCTCGCCGCCTCAGTTCCTTCCAACCGTGTCACGTTTGGAAGACTTGAGTGCTTTTCAGTGCTTTTGTCAGTAGTAAAATATAAATAAAATACAGTTAGAATACCATCTAGAACAACATCATATAGATCTGAGTGCCTGTGCCTTAGTCCGCAGGGTTCGTCCCCCGGACTCCACCCGCTTCTACCGCGGGTGTGTCGGACTATGTGCAATCGGACAGGATTCAAACGCTGCCGCTCCTGCCCAGCAACTTTATTGGTGAGTGATCAGCACTCAGTGTTTAGCCTGTCTCGGAGAGACGCACAACACTCGCACTTGTAAGGCCTGTGCTGCCCTTTCTACTAGGACAAGAAGGGCTAGGGCTCTCCGACTCCAGGACATTCTCACCAGAAGGGCACTACAGGGTGGTGAAGAGGGGCCTCTCAGGCTCCTCACTGGGCACTCAGCAACACCTAGGATGGATCCGGAGCCTACGGTGCCTGCAGCTCTGTCGGAGCCACAGATCACTACCGGTACCGTGGGTGCCAAGACTGGTGAAATTCCGGAAACAGTACCGTCGACGGCCAGAAGCACCTCCCGTCTAAGAGTGATTCTCGCACCAGGGAACGTAACACCAAACACCCTCGGGAGGAAAGAAAGAAAAAGAAGGGAAAGTGAACCGAGGCAAAGGGAACCCTCTGCAGTTTGGATGTAGAAACTATTCTCTCTGATTCTGAATGGAGCCTGCTGCCTCCGACGCCATCAGTACCTGTGCCGATTCCTACGGTACAACTGGCAAACATTTCGCAGCCCATTCCTACCACTCGCCCTTGAGAGGTGGCGCTGTCTCCCTATCGGGAATGACACCAGGACTCTCGCTCCCTTTCTCAACACAGTGAGCATCGCTGGCATAGACAAACGAGATCCAGATCCCCTGCCAGGCATATAACTCTGCAGTTGGACAGGCCTAGCAGGTATGCAGACAGATCCCCTTCCAGGCTACTGGACACAACCCTTTGGTACCACAGGGATCAGAGGACAAGCTCATCTTCCTCCTTTTCACCTATCCTATAGGAGGACAAGACCATTTCCCCTCCCCCACTGGATACTGTGTCTGAACCTAACCTTGTCCTGGCTACAGAGGGCACTCGGACCTTTCAGGCCCTACTGAAGAGACTGGTCTCAGCATTGCCTAAACTCCTCACCAAGGTGGTCAGGAAGACCCAGTCAGGGCCAGTTTTTGGCATCTTAGGTAGCGGGGAATCAGGGCAACTTATGTTCCCCATGTTTGAACAGTTCATGGAACCTTCCACCTCTGTATGGGCCAATCCTCTTCTGCTGTCCCCATTAACAAGCTGGCTGACTCCCTTTATGCCATCCCCAAAGAAGGGGCAAATATTCTTTACAAACACCCTCCTCCGAATTCTTTAATCATTGCAGCAGCCTCACACAGGACTAGAGCAGAGGGCCTTCAAACTTCCCCATCCAACAGGGAAGGGAGACGTTTGGATGTCCTGGTGAGAAGGATCTTCTCTTCTGAGACATTGTCCCTGAGGGCTTCTAATTATGCCTCCGCTATGTGCGGCTACCAACACTGATTCTGCTCTCAGTTGAGCAAAACTACGGACCCCAATTGGCTGCCATCCAGAAGGAGGGAATGCAAATATCTCCATTCCAGCTGATGGCTAATATGCACATCGCCAATTGTAACAGAGGGATGGCCTCTGCCACAACTCTTAGGAGGCATGCCTGACTTAGATCCACAGCTCTCACCCCAGAGAATAAGACTAGGATCGAGGATTTGCCCTTTGACTGTGAGGGTCTCTTTGCTTCATCCACGGATGAAACCCTCAAGAAAATAAAGGAAATTAGCCAGACTGCTAGATCTGCTGGGGTTATTAGGGCAATGAGGATGAGATTCTACCCATCTCCTGCCCCTTACTCCTACACCCCCAAGCAACGCTCGTCCTATCCATTCTAAACTGGGAGGTGTTTCTCCCCGCAATATCAGCAATCTCAACCCTCCTTCTCCCAGCCTCGAAGGAGATTTAACAAAGAGAGGGGAAGAGGGAGAGCTTCTTCCAATTCTTCATCTGGGCAACCCCCCAAAAATAGTTTTTAGCCTTCCTCAGATCAAGAGAAGAAAGGAGGTTTTTTCCCTCCTTTAACTATCTCCTGCCCTTCTACGACCAATGAGCGTCCCTCACCCGTGACCGCTGGGTCAGAGAAATAAAGTCTGACTACACCATTCAATTCCATATGTTTCCCCCCCAATTCCCCTTCCCTTTCCCTTCAGGGTTCCCCCTACAAAACTCAAATACTTCTGGAAGTTGAGAAGCTCCTCGTAAAAGGAGCTATAGAGAAAGTTCCTCATTCAGAGCAAAATACCCATCTACTGGATTCAACTCCAGTTACTTTGTAGTCCCCAAGAAGGATGAGGGGTTCAGACCCATCCTAGATCTGATACTTCTCAACAGATACATAAAAAGATACAAATTCCGTATTACTTCTCCCTATTATTTTTCTGGGCTTACAACAAGGAGATTGGTTATCCCCCTTGATCTCAAGGATGCTTACTTTCATATTTCAGTCAGACCATCTCACGGACGTTACTTGCGCTTCATTGTAGGAGACCAACACTTCCAGTACACGGTCCTCCCTTTCAAACTCTCCACTGCTTGGAGAGTCTTCACGAGGTGCGTAGCTGTCGTCGCCCATCTGCGAAAAATGAACATCAAAGTATACCCTTATCTAGACGATTGGCTCCTAGTCGCCTCTTCCAGATCCAGTCTACTGAGACACATTCAGTTAACCCTGTTGCTTCTACAGAACCTGGGATTGCTTTGTAAATTTACAGAAATCACATCTCACCCCCACAAGATGCCTACAATTCATAGGAGCTCTTCTGGACACGAGCCAGTCCGGAGCTTATCTCCCTCAGGACAGATTCGACAACATCACACACATTATAGAGAGCCTACGCTCCCATGACACCAGGACGATACGCTTTTTCCTTCGCCTGCAGGGTTTCCTAGCATCCACAACCATGCTAACCCCCTATGTGAAACTTCACATGAGGCCTCTACAGCAATGGCTCAAACAGGTATACGGTCCTGCCCTCCACTCCCTCAACAGGAAGGTAACTAGGCCAAACAAACTCCTACACAGCCTTCGTTGGTGGACAGACCTGACTCGCGTACTCCAGGGTATCCCTTTAGAACTTCTGCACATAGATACCTCCATCACAACAGATGCTTCCGTCACAGGCTGGGGTGCGCACATGGCACACCTCAGAGTTCACGGCCTCTGGTCCCCAGAGGAAAGGTGGCTCCACATAAACTTGCTGGAACTAAGAGCCATACGTTGGGCGCTCAGAGCCCTTGTGACATACGTACAGGGAAAGAACATCCTGATCATCACAGACAAACTGTAGCCATGTGGTACCTCAACAAACAGGGTGTGGCACGATCTACATGCCTCTCTTGAAGCAGAGGCAATTTGGACTTGAAACATCAAACACGACATTCACCTTCAGGCAATACGCCTAGCGGACCAGGAGAATTCCATTGCAGATCACATCAGCCGCCAGCTACCCGATCACTATGAGTGGTCTCTAAATGACAGCGTTCTGGACGACATCTTCAGGACCTGGGGTACTTCTTCCATAGACCTCTTTGCCACTGCAGAAAATACAAAAATGCCTGATTTTCTGCAGCTGGGCGGGTCTAGCTCCAGGCTCAATGTCGGACGCCTTTATGATCTCCTGGAGTGAGGAATTCCTCTATGCTTTTCCCCCAACGCCCTTGCTTCACAAGTTGCTCCACAAGATCCGATCCTATATCATTCTCATAGCCCCTTTGGCCAAGACAAACACGGTTCTGGACCCTTGAGGAATTGGCAACCGAGGTCACGGAACTTCACCTCAGACCAGACCTCTTATCCCGCCACCAGGGCACTGTTTTTCACCACGACCTGAAAATGCTCCATCTTTGCACCTGGTTGATCCTTTCAGGGCAGAAGACTTATCCCCAGAGCTTACGACTACCCTATTAAATTCTCGATGCCCTTCAACCAGGGCGTGCTACACAGCCAAGTGGACTCACTTCTCTCAATGGTGTACTTCCTTAAACACACGTTTAACCTCTCTTAAAATGAATCATATATTCAAATATCTGCTGCATCTCCAAGAATCTGGACTCTCCCTCTCCTCCATTAAAGTACACTTGGCCACTCTGTCGTCTCACCTTACACCAGCTGGTGCAGAGACCCTGTTCTCCCACCCTTTAATGAGGACCTTCTGGAAGGGTCTCCAACACGTTCCCCCCCCCCCAATTACCCACCCAGCTCCACAGTGGGATCTTAATCCGGTGTTATCAAAATTAATGGGTCCTCCATTTGAACCCATGGCTGCTTGTTCTATGGAGAACCTGTCTATTAAAACCATCTTCTTAGTGGCCATCACTTCAGCCTGAAGAGTTAGTGAATTGGCAGCACTCAGAGCCTCCCCGCCCTACATTCGCTTTTACAACAACAAGGTTGATCTCAGGACTGACCCTTCATTTATCCCAAAGATAGTCTCCCCCTTTCATCTTAACCAGACTATATCCTTAACAGTATTTTTCCCAAGACCACACTCATCCTGTATGGAGCAGGCTCTGCATGCCCTAGATTTAAAGAGGGCCCTCTCATTCTGCATCGACAGAACAAAACACATCAGAGCTTCCGATGCGCTCTTCATCTCCTATGGGGAACAACGAGTCAGAGTTAAGGTCACTTCTCAGAGACTTTCAAAGTGGATTCTTCTCTGTTTTCAGTGATGCTATCAGTAAGCTGGGAAGACACCACCTAGTCATCTGCGAGCCCACTTGACTAGAGCAGTAACCACTACCCTGGCTAACCTTCAGTGTCCTGATCATCAACATATGTAAAACTGCTACGTGGTCCTCTAGTCACATGTTCACTAAACACTACTCTTCGGATCTAGTGGCAAGGTCAGATACCTTTAGTGGGGAAAGCAGTTCTACAATCACTCTTTGACAAATTTCCTTGACTCCCACCACCTTGAGGTAGGTGTTATGAACTGCTACTCACTCTCCCAAGAGTGAGAATCGTGAAGATCCTCGAAGAAGAAATAGAGGTTACTTACCAGTAACTCTGTTCTTCAAGAGAGCTCCACGTATTTTCACAACCCACCCTTCTTCCTGTCTGACTCAGATTTACCGATTGACATCGTCTCCTGGGACGGAGTTGGAAGGAATTGAGGTGGCGAGGGCTCCTCCCCCTATTTATAGAGTCCTGTTGTCACACGATCTTGAGCCCGCACTTCTGACAGGACGGATGGAGGGATGGAGGGGCGGAGCCCTCACCATGTTCTAGATCTTTCCAGGTCTTCTGCCTGGAAACTGCTTACATCAAGGTCTCCTGGTGCCTGCAAAGCAGGAAGTGATCCCAAGAGTGAGAATATGTGGCGCTCTCTCGAAGAACAGAGTTACTGGTAAGCAACCTCTATTTATATCAAATAATTGATAGAAGTTGGTGTAGGAAATAATATAACTTCTCTTTCTTGTTCTCAGTACAGCAGCTCAAGTGTCATAGTGACTGTTCCAAATCTTTTATTGTTCTCAGAATTGGGTAAAACCATAGTCTTACCCATGAGCAGCTGCTTTAAAAAATACTGTAGTTCATCATCATCATCAAACTTATTTGTTCAGCATTTGCCATAACAAAAGTACTGTAGTTTATAGCAGATCTGTCGGTCTCTCTCTCTATTTAATGTGCATTAACAAAGAGTTCCTAAAGGGTGGGGGGTGGGGGAAGGAGATGGGGGTTGTCAAAAAGAGACCCTGGACTGATGTGTGTGAAATTCTCAATGGCTTCCTATCAAGTACCTTGTTAATTGCATTCTCATGAATTACTTGTTTACATTTTAAATCTGCTGAACTATCAGGAAAACCAGGACTTCTTAGAAACGTTTCATGTGTAACTTTTAGCCAGAATAGACTCCTAGGCTCTCCAATTAAGTCTTTTTCTCTTTATGTAGTTCCTTCCTTTCCTAAGCTTCTGAAATCAATGCTTAATTGCAAGGGCTTCTTTTCCTCTTCAAGTTCTTGTGTTGCTTATGACATGGGTCATGGTGCTTCTCTTTTAATGCACTGTGTGATTGAAGTCTTTTTATAATTTTTGATGTTTGGAATCTTTTATTATTCTGAAGGGTTTGTTCACATGAAATGGCTAACCTAAGATTACCCATTTCTCCCTGCGGCTCCCTGCTCTGCACTCCTAACCTGGGTGTGTTCTGCTCCATTCAATCAGAAGGCAGATCTCAAATTATGACATTCGTAGGCGGACCAGGCGAGGAACACCCCCGCAGCTTTCAGTTTGAGTTCTGCCTTCAGATTGACTGGATGCAGATCAGGTTCTCTATGAACCCTATAGAAATTTAACTATTCTTCCCATCACCTTCCACATCGTGGGTCAGTTAGGAGCTATTTACTTGCTCTCCCTCCTCCTCTAGCAGTTAGGAGGGGATTGAGCTGAGAGTGGCCCTGCCTGCCCCCCTCCTTTCCTTGCTAGGGGAATCGGGAAGACCTGGCCGGACCCTCTCCTTCCCCCACTGGGACTAGGGGGAGATTACTCCACTGGAACTGCAGTGGAAATTTAAAAGACGGGGGCTACAATGCAGCTGGTGTCTTCCTCCACCTAGGGGCTGAGTCTGCCTAGCTGCTCCGAGGCGCAGAAGGGGTGAGTACAGAAACCTGCAGGGATCCCACACTACCTACCGTCTCCCACCCCTGGGAGCTCCAGAGACTAGCCGCTCAGCAGGGCCCTCCCGCACTCACAGCACAGGATGGTGCCGCCCCCCCCCCCCTTGGAGCTCCTTCCACCTGGCTAGGCCCTACAGTGGAGGTATGCCTGGCCTCAGGTCAGCATGGCTGTCCGGTCGCCCTCCCTATCCATAATCCCAGGAGCTGAGGGTGCGAGCCACACACCCAGCTCACCTCGCCTTGGCAGGGACCCATCCAGCACTGGAGCAGCACGGCCCCCAGACACCCTCCCCCCATAGCAGGGCCACAAGCCTTACTGCCCAGGTCCCCCTCTCCTCACGAGAGGGGCCTACTCAGCAGGCAAGACGCATAGCTGCAATCTAGTTCTCTGCAAGACGTGTGGCTGCTATCCAGTTCTCTGCAGCAGCTGGTGGCTTGCAGGGCATCGTGGGCAGCAGATACACCGCCATAGTGGATGGAAGTACACACACGTCAGACAGAAGCCACCTTGGCCATGTGTCCTGTATGGGCACCGCCATCTTGGAACGGCACGTATGTGCAGTAGGTGGTGGCCATCTTGACGACGTGTGCTGCCATCTTGGGCATGTGCAAAATCCCCCCAAACACACACTCCTCTTCCTGATAACCCAGATAGAGCACCCCCTTGCATGCTTGTGATGTCTCATTGCAGCACCATGACTGGGGCGAGGGTACCTGAGGAAGGAGACCCTGAGAAGGGACGTATCATGTGCTACACCTCCAAATCCAAAAAAGGCAGGGAGCAGAGGCAGGGGCACACGCCAAACGAGACGCAAGCCCATCACAGAAGAACAGGATCTGGAGGGGATGAGCACCTGGCCCTAGAACTGCCTACTCTCTAAGTAAACCTACCCCCGTAGGCCAGCAATGCCGTTGTACCAAACCACATGGTCTCGTGTATTGTAGAGACAATCAATAAGCTCCAGTAACAAGTATAGAGGTCTGCGGGACCTGGACCATGGGAGAACCTAACATGCATTTAAGGGCAGTTGCAAGGCCACCAACAAAGGGAAACAAGCAGCCAGGCATCGCCACCTGCCGCATAGGAATTCGCCTGCTACACCAGAAACATTCAGCTCAGAATCAGAGGGAAGGCAGAGTGACCCACTCTGATGTTGAACTACTAAGAGAGCTCGAGTGCAGAAGATACAAGGTTAAGTGACCAAAAAAGGACAAGCAAGGGGCCAGATGAAAGAAATCGAAGCAGGGCATGATCATCCTCGATTCACTAGCAGACTCCGAATCCTCACTGGAGGGAGAGATCTTGAAGGAAGAACAATCATCCAATGAGGAGCAACAAGACAGATTCTTCACGCTGATGCTACTGTCAAAAATGGTGACCAAGCTCGCCGAAGCACTAGACCTTCCAGCACAGGACAAGCAGAGAAGCAGGCAGAGAAAACTAGTGATCGACATACATTCCTCCTTAAGCAAAAGAAACCGGAGGTGTACTGGCCACTACAGCCTACCTTCGAGGCAGTGATTAAATCCACGTGGAAAGAACCATTGAAAAAATCGAAGGGATGGTAGCTGCCAGCTAACCTCTATCCCTTTGCTTCGGACAAGTGCATCTTAATTATGCTCCCTCCAGTTTATCCGGCAGCAGCAGCACTCTCAAGAGAGTCAGCAGCACCCCCAATAGGGAACCCGTATTCTCGAGATCAAACCGGTAGGGCAGTTAAGGCGTCGCTAAGGCAAACCTACAAGTTGATAACGAGTAGGCTGAGACCCACCATGGCCATCACCTTCTTCAGCTGGGCAGTCATTGCCTGGGGATGCCAGAAACCTTAATATATCAGTCAAGCTGCAGGACAAGTTGATTAATAGGATTGTTACAATGGCAGCATTTATTGCAGACGCCTCTAGGCGTCATGAGGGCAGCATCCCAGGTGGCAGCTTTGAACGTAGGAGCGAGACACTTCCTCTGGCTCTTCACATGGTCTAGGGACCCAGCCTCCAAGACAACACTCTCGGCAGACCCCTTCACCAGAGAGAAGCCCTACCATCAACAAAATGGCTGAAGAGGCCACAGAGGAGAAGAAAGACCCTGCTTGCTACCAACAAAAAGTACAGGACCTTTCGTTCATTGTACATTATAGGAGGTTGTGAACCCTACAGGAGGTCGGGCAGAGGGAGCCAATCAAGGGAGCCCAGATACCAGAAGCTGAGATGGCAGCCCCCAAGAAAGCTGGCCTACAATTCCAAGGGCAGAAGTGAGGGCAAGCTGGAAACAAGTCATCCCAGTGACACACAGGATGGCTCAGAGAAGGCTGTCTCAGCTTGCCCAAATATGGGAACTGTCTGTGATAGACAAATGGATGAAGAGCATTGTTACAAAGGGAGTACAACATGGAGTTAACCAGCTGGCACCCAGCAGATTCGTGAAATCCGTTAGTGGGCATCAGACCTCGTTCAGCCTAGGGGCCCCCATGACAGAACCCAAAAGAGTGGGGATCACGACAGATGCCAGCCTGAGAGGCTGGGGGGCCCACCTGGCAGACACAGGGAAGATGTCAGAGCAGGATGCAACCCACAGCATAAATCTGCTGTAACTCCATGCGATACGGTTAGCCATCTGGGCTTTCAAGCGGAGGATAAAGAACTGTCATGTCCTGTTACAGACAGACAATGTTCCAGTGATGGCATATGTGAATCACAAGGAGGCTCTCGATCAAAGAACCTCCAACTGGAGGCACAACAGCTATTCAAGTGGGTAGAGCTGAGGATCCGCTCCATAAGGGCATGGCAGTACACATACGTGGTGTAGACAACATGGAGATCAATAGATTGAGCTGCAAAGACTCGGACCCGGGCGAATGGGAGTTGCATCCTCGAGTGTTCCAGATGGTGGCTGCCAAGATGGGGAGCCCAGTTCTCGACCTCTTCATGTTGCAGGCCAACCACAAGATTCAAGGTACTTCATCAGAGGAACAGACCGGGGGGGCATTTGCCCTCGATGCCCTCCATCAACCATGGCACCAAGTCCTCCTGTACACCTTCCCATTCTTTCTGTTCCTCAGCAGGGTGCTACAGAAGATAAGTGAGGAACGGGCATCAGTCATCCTCATCACCCTTTACTGGCCCAGGCAACCATGCTTTTTGGATCTGGTGGATTTGTAGACCCAATCACCCCTTACTCTACTGATTCTCACCAACCTCCTGCAGGGGCCCATAGTTCATCCAGATCTGCATCACTTACAGCTGACAGTGTGGCTATGGAGAGGCATGCCCTGAAGGCCACAGGGTACTCAAACAGATGCAACTCTGATATTACTGGCTTTGTGCAAGGGATCTACGAACAGAATATACCTGGAAGTGTTTTGTCAGTTGGCAACAAGTCAGAGGTGGAAAGCAGGGTACCCCAGATATCCTGGAAATACTGAACTTCCTACAAGAAGGTCTGGCACACTCTAGACCCCTGGTGTGCCCAAAGCAGGTCATCTAATCTCTTTGTTCTATACAGAACCTCAGTCTGGATGCTCTGCATCCAAGTTCTCCAAGGCATGCTGGATCCAGGACTGCATCAGAAAGGCCTACTGGGCCAGAGGGGGAAGAGTAGTGCCCCACTCCCTACGGTCAGCAGCCATTTCATGGGCCCTCACCTCCAGGGCATCATGCAACGAGATATGCAAGGGCAGTCACTTAGTCATCACTGTGCAAATTCACAAAACACTATAAGATACATTCCTTGGCTTCGGCAGAGGTGGACTGGTAGCCAAGCCCCTGATTTTTCTTTCTCTCCCACCCACTGGCACTGCTTTGATGCATCCCAGACTAGGAGTGCCAAGCAGGGAACCACAGGGAGAAAAGAAAATTGGGCACTTGCTGGTGAGTCTTCTTCCTGGTAGGCTCCCTGCTTGGCACTCTAGGCCACCCTGAGGGCTTGTCAGCAAGCAGGAGGGGGGGCTTGGCACAAAGACATCACTTTAAACTGGGCCTAGCAGGCCCTTCTCTTTATTTCTTACCTCCTATACAGTAGCTTTGGAAGACTGAATACAGGGCAAGAAAGCAGAGATGAGGGCATGCCCTCAAAGCTAGGGGACAGAGCCATGGCACAGATCTGTGATCTGGACCCTCCTCTTCCTGAGCTCACCACTTAAGCATCCCCACCCCCAACTTCTGTGTGACTCTGGGAGCTTGTACTAACTTTCAGAGTGATCCCTGGGAGGGAAAAGGCTCCCCATCCCTGGTAGAGCCACCCTTCAAGTACAGTAGGCTGGAATGTCCATGCAACTTCTCAGACAAAATCGTTCAAGATATTAGCCCACACCAGGTGGGTGTCCACCTGCCTGTTTGTTAGGTGTTCTTACCCACCGGCCATGTGGCCTCCACCCACTAGACCCACAGCCACCACTCACAGCAGGGTCTTGGCGAACATGGAGTCTGCCATGTGGGTGAACGTGGGCTAACGTGTGCCCACGTGTCTGCGTCCCCACAACTAACTAGGGGTTGTGTGTGCTGTCTCTGCCCCTGAGGGTTGCGAGGACCTGCATCCCTGCAGGATTACTAACACTTGGCTCCTCCTGCCTCCACAGGTAGCTATTTCAAGACTGGCCCCTGAGGATGCTAACCCTCAGGTGCTGTCCTGAAGGGCGACACACTTTGTGGGGGCCCTTCGTGGGGATGGACATGGCAGTGACAGCCAGAGCCTTAGTGTTTAACGCAGACTTCTCTTCAAAGGTTGGCTTGGAGAGGTTACATACTCCTGCTCTGCTCCGGGGAAGGGTGCAGGCCTGCTAGGGATGGAGTCCCCTTTATTCATCTGGGGAGCCTATGCAGAGAGAGAGACTGCTACACTTGCTGGTGCTTGCTGGGCTGGGAGAACAGCTCTGCCCCCTTGTTCTTTGAGGGACGGGACAGGGCTTCTTTCCATACCCGAATGACTGCCTCAAAAGGTGTGGCCCTTAGTGGGAACAGGTGGGCTGGGAGGTTATTAATGTTGGCGGCGGTATATTTTTTTTAGGGAAGGGATAGGGGTGGTGGTGGGTTTGGTGAATGGATTGCCTGCCTTGTGGGGAAGGGGGGGCAAGGGGACTGGGTTAGGGTAGGAAGGACTGACCCCTCGGTGTGAGGGAAGGGTGCAGCCCTTTGGAGAGGGGAGGGTTATCCTCCGGTGGCAGAGGATAGGGGGTGGAGATCTTCCTCGAGGGGCTGCTGGGGGAGTGGATGGGGGTGGGTGGGGTCTGCAGCCATAGTGGTTGTGCTGGGCCGGAGGAATCATCCTTCTTCTGGGAGGCAAGTTTGATCTGTGAGACAGGACAGATGTTGTATATCTGTCCTGCTCACTGGCCCCCAGGCAGGCGGTGAGGTGATCAGGGACCAGAGGGCCCCAGGCCTCGGTTTGATGCTGGTAAATGCGAGGTCGGTGGCTAATAAGTCTACTATGGTCCAGGAGATAATCCTGGACCAGGCGGCCGACTTTGCATGTGTTACGGAGACCTGGGTGGACACTGAGTCAGGGCCTATGTTGGGTGACCTTTTCTGGCTGGGTACTCCGTACAGCATCAACCGCAGCTGGAGGGCCAGTGGGGGTGGGTGTAGCCATTATTTTTAAGAATACCTGGTCTGTGAGGAGATTTCCTGTGCAACTTATCATGGGTGTGGAGGGTCTCCATTTGGTGTTGGATTTGGCCGGAGACAGAGTCGGGGTACTGGTGGTATACCGGGCACTCACCTGTACAACTTCTCTGCCTGCACTGACCAAGCTGGTGTCGGAGGTGGTCTTGCGGTCCATCAGGGCGATAGTTCTGGGGGACTTCAACATCCATGCTGACGCCAGTCTTGGAGGGGCAGAGCGTGAGTTCATGGCCGCCATGGGCCTGTCTCAGAGAGTAGCGGGCCCCACACATGTTGGGAGACATACCCTGAACATGATATTTTGCAGTGGCCTTGAGGCGGGGGATCTGTTAGTGGGGGAGGTGTCAACAGTGCCCTTGTCGTGGACGGATTATTATCTTCTCCGGGCTGGTATCCTGGCGCCTGTCGGCCCCCAGGAGGGTGCAGAACCAGTTAGGTTGGTTCGCCCCCAAAGGCTTATGGGACCAGAAAGGTTCCAGATAACTCTAGGGGATGTTTCCTCTAACCTCGATGGCCACTCACTCAGTGACATTGTGTCCATGTGGAATTCCGTGTTGGCGGAAGCCATCGACTGTGTGACTCCCAGGTGTCCGCTCCCGAATCGCCAACAACATAGCTCCCCATGGTATACGGAGGAGCTGCGGCAGATGAAGCGGGAAGGGCAGCGGTTAGAGCAACGATGACGTCACTCACGTGCTGAAATTCACCGATTGCGGCATAGAGTCTGGTTACGTACCTATGCCGTTGCAGTGCGGACAGCAAGGAAGGTTTTCTTTGCTGCCCTCATTGCGTCCGCTAAGTCCAGCCCGGCTGAGCTGTTCCAGGTGGTGACGGGGCTGATCAGTCTGGCCTCCCTCCACCTGGACTTAGAATAATCAAATGCTTGCTGTGATTTGTTTGTGGACTTCTTGTGGATAAAATAGCTCAAATTCGCCACAGTTTTGATGCAACTCTTTTAGCAGTGGGTGGGTCAGAGAAAGTAGAAGCCCCTTCTTGTCCTGTTTTGTGGGATGAGTTTTGGGTTGTGTCACCCTCGGATGCGGGGGATGCTCTTGGGACTGTTCAAGCCACTTACTGTGAATTAGATCCATGCCCATCCTGGCTGGTTAAGGCTAGCTGGGAGTCATTGTGGCCGCTGCTGGCGGGGATGGTTGGTGCCCCCCTTAGGGAGGCAGGGTGCCGGACTGCCTGAAGGAGGCGGTGGTGCGGCCTCTGCTCAAGAAGCCATCTTTGGACGATGGTGTCCTGGCCAGCTATCGGCCGGTCTCTAACTTTCCCTTTTTATGGAAGGTTATTGAATGGGTGGTGGCTCAATAGCTTCAGGAGCATTTGGACCAGGTTCATTTTCTTGATCCCTCAGTGTCTGGCTTTCGTCTGGGTTATGACACGGAGACTGCGCTTGTGGCCTTGGTCAGCGACCTCTCCCGTGAGTTGGACCATGGTCGTTTGACCCTGTTGATCCTGTCTCTTGGCTGCATTTTATACCGTTGATCATGAGTTGTTGGTGACTTGGCTGCAGGACCGGGCAGGGATTAGCGGGACTGTTCTTGTATGGTTCCGCTCTTTCCTGGCTGGAAGAACCCAGCATGTGGTGCTGGGGGAGTTCTCATCTCCCCCCCCCCCCCTCGGGGCCTCACATGTGGGGTTCCGCAGGGTTCCATTCTATCCCCTCTCCTGTCCGATGTGTACATGCAGCCTTCGGGGGAGGTTGTCAGGGAGTTTGGGGTGAGGTGTCATCAATATGCTGATGACACCCAGCTATATCTCTCATTTTCATCTGACTCAGGCCCGGCAGTCTCAGTGCTTACCTGGTGGTCGTGAGCTGTGGGGGATTGGATGAGGGCGAGCTGCCTGAAATTAAATCCTAACAAGACGGAGGTGATGGTTGGGGGGACAGCTGAGGGAGTGATGGCCCCCATCATTGATGGGGTCCATCCTCCCTTGGTTTCTTAGGTCCGAAGTCTGGGGGTGCTCTTGGATCCACAGCTCTGCCTGGATGTCCAGGTGGCGGCTGTGGCAAAGGGGGCATTTTGCCAGTTACATCTAGTGCATTGGCTCAGGCTGTATGTCTCGAACTCGGATCTGGCCACAGTCATCCATTCTTTTATTACTTCGAGACTAGACTACTGTAACGCACTCTATGTGAGGCTGCCCTTGGGGCTGGTTCGGAAGCTGCAGCTAGTGCAGAATGTGATGGCCCGTCTCCTGACTGGGACGGGCCGACGCAAGCATGTTACACCAGTGCTTCGCGCTCTGCACTGGCTGCCAATAGTTTTCTGGGCCCAATTCAGGGTGTTGGTATTGACCTTTTAAGGCCCTAAATGGCTTGGACCCCACCTACCTGCAGGATCGCCTCACCCTCTCGGTCCTGGATTGACCCCTGCGGTCGGCCTGGGGCGCCCTCCTCAGGGTCCCCCGGGTTTCCCAGGTGTCGACCATGGGGAGGGCATTCTCTGCCTTTATCGAGGGAGGTGGGTTGGGTTAGGGTGGTTGGGTATGGGCTTTTTAGGTTGTTTTAATTGCCATTTTATTACTGTGTATTTTAATGTTTTCAATGTTTTTTAAATGTCGTTAGCCGCCCCGAGATGCCTGAGGCAGGAGGGGGCGGCTTATAAGTTTTAATATAAATACATAAATAAAAAAACTAGGTTGCATGCAGCACCTCTGTGCTTACAGATTAGCCAGTGCCATAGAGTCGTGGGCGGAAATCCTAGGGCATCTGAGGAGCGACTACTTCCTGCCTCACTCTTGTTCTTGCTGGCGCCGCAAGTGGGGACTGTCCACAAGCACATGAAATACATGATGGGGTCTGCCCATTTATTAGGTTGGACATGCTAAATGTGAGTAGGGACTGTGCAGACCAAGCCCAGAGTGCAGTAGGCTATCATCTCATTTGTTAATACCCTGGGTTTCTGTGGCACCTAACAGATCTTGAACGCTCTTATCTTGTGTTCATGATCACTTGCCATGCAGATTGCGTATTCAGTTTGCTACGCATCCAGACTTTATTCAGGCAGATCTATAGAGGCTTCTTTTGAAAAATTATTCTTAGATCTATCTTGCTGCAGTTTTCCTCACTCTTAATACCCTGTAGCAAATTGTCCTTATCAGAAAAGTTGAGCTGAGCTCCTCAGTGAGATTATGCTGTGACATTTGGTTTCCTCTGACTGTTTTATTGAATAAGCAGTTTCTGTTGTTGCATGTCAGCAGTTTTGCCATCCACCTGGGTCTTTCAAATTCTTGTTTAGATTATACATTTTTAGGGGGAAGGGATGGTCTCTGGTTTTGAGTATTGTACAGTGTTGAGTGCACTGCTGTTTCTAAAAAAGTAATAAACTACAATAACTCATCCACTGCATATGTTGATGAGGAAGCATAGCACTTTTTTAAGCTAACAAACACTGACACGCCTTTTTTGTTGCTGTACCCTGGAAGTATTAATATGCTTGCTAAAATTTTGTCTCTTGAACCTTCCATGTTTTACTCCAAACTCTTTACTGCATGATCCCCTATTTTGAGACGTGCAAGATATATCAAATAGCGGGGTCCTGACCCACTGCTTGAGAATCTCTGCTTTGAGCTGTGCAAGAGATTTTTGTTTTAGCTTGGTAACTGCATATGATGCATTTTTTTAATTCCCAGACCTGATGTTTTGTCTCTGGATAAGCAAGTGCCAGGAGCTTTGCACAGACAGTATGTTCATTACCTTGTGGAAGGTGTCCTGAAGAGCTTGTTCAGTAAGGAACATGCCCTGATGTAACTTCTTTTTCTACAGAGTAGATTTAGAGTACATATACAACATTTATTGTTACTCTGGAATAGCTTGCTAGTTACTCCTGATTAAACCCTGCTGTGGAACAGAGGTACACCCTTGAACCCAGGATAGCAGCTACAGCTCCCCTAGGATGTAAATGCTTTCTATACTCTCCTTAGCTGAGGCTATTTTCAAGGGAGGAGGAAGTATAAATTACCATGTGGGGTAACCCAGGGATAATCTTGTGTGAGTAAGCACTGAACTGCCTCCCAACTTGCAATCCCACCTGAAAATCTACATCTTCCGTTGGGCTTTCCCTAACTGTTCTCTCTCTCACACACACACACACACATGGATTGCTCTTCTATACTTATATTGTCGTCTCCTTCAGGATTCCCCTTCTCCTTTGTAACTAAACATGTGCACCTGCAACCTCTCAACTTAATGAATGTGTCTGTGTTTATGTCCATTTTAGATTGTAAGCTACTCAGGACAGGGGCCTGTCTCTCACCACAACTGTTCAATGCCACATACATTGCTGGCATTATGTAAATAAATAATAAGTGTCCTACCATATTGGTGTATAAGTAGCATTGATGTGTTGGATAGGTGTACCAGGGAAGTGCCACAAGAGGCTGTTGTGTCCTGAAGGGGAGGCAAAATGCCCACTGGCCAAATACAAAATGGCCCTGACAGGAAGTGACTGTGTTTGGCACGTGGCTCAGGATACAAAAGGGAAGCAGCAGAGCTAGAGAGGCAGTTGGGGTCTGGGCTCTTGATGGAGAAGGAGCTAGGTGGTAAGCTCCTCTGAAAGCACTATGCAAGGGGGAATTGTGAGATAGCCCAAGCTGGGCCTGGACTGACTGTAAATTGCTAAGGGGCTTGCTGGGGAAGCGAAGCCCAGGCGGAGAGCCTGTTGGCAGACAAGGAGCTGCCTGGAATAGTGCATGGTGGAGGACAATTAAATAAAGTAGACAACTGAGTTAATTCCCTGAGTGAGACTGCTGGTTGGGCCCTGATCCTGTGTGGACTTACCACTGGCAGGCCTCCCCCCTGTGACAAATGGTGGAGAATGCAGGCAAGCCCTAACACTAGCTGTCAAGCTGGTAGAAAGAAAGGGGGCTGAAGACCTGCAGCAGGGTGTTGGCCAGGAAGCCTGTTGAGTGGGGATTGTGCCCTGAAAAGCAGCTAGTGAAGAGGAGCCGAGTGTTCACAGGGAGAGTGAACCCGGCCAGACACAGACGGGTGGAGAGACCCTCAGAGAGAGTCTGTGGGATAATATGGCAGCTGGAGCAGTGTACTGGGTTTGGAGAAAGCTGTGCAGCATGTGGGCATGGGTAGAGCCTGTCTTACAGCAAGGTGGAAAAAGATACAGTACTCAAGCAGCAGGAGGCCTGAGAATTCCACAGAAGCAGTTTGGACAGATAGCGTGGGAAGTGAAATACATGGGACCCCACGTGGGGGTTACTCCTAAATGCTGCTATGTCTGTTGGGAGCAGGGACACTTACAAAAATGGTGCCCCTCCCCAAGAATGTATAGAGGGGTATCCGATAGAAGTAAGCAATTAATTGATGGTTTTGGTTTTTTTCTTATGTATATTCTGTTATGTTTGAGTTGGTGTTAGTGTTTTATATGTACATATGTATATTTTATTTCTTAAAAGGCTAAGGCGAAAGCTAATGCCAAAATAAATATTATTAGTATTATTATTATGGACCCTGGATTACCAGAGACAGGAAAGAAACTGGAAAGGACATTGGAACCAGAACTTAAGAGAGAGAGACTGTTGGAAATGTGGGAAAGAGGGCCATGAATGGAGGAGTTGCCCCTCCTGGAAGAAAGGGATGGAAAAGACTCAGAGGTGTCAGAGTAGGACTTCTGGGGGTGTAAACAAAAGTGTGGATGTTGTACCTAAATGCTGCTGGGGTTGTCAGCAGCAGGGGCACCTTTAAACGTGAATGCCCAAAGAGAAAGCCCCAGATGAAAGCAAGCTGACATAAGAGTACCTGGGGAGACAGAGTCTACTAACAGGAGCTGAGAGCTCTACCCCAATAGAGAGACAGGACAGAGAGTCCTAGGGAAGGGGAATGAGGCTCAGAGCTTGCAAGGAAAAGGGGGGAAAGACCAAGCCTCCCAAACTAAGGTTGATGGGAGATGGCTAGAAATGGTCTTTAGGATGCTGGACTTTGCAGTTAAGCTAAATGAGAACCTCCAGGGAGAGGTAGCAAAACTGAAAGCAATTCTTATGAAGTATGAGGGCTCTGAGGAGTCAGAAGGGGAAGCTTCGCAGTCTGAGGAGGAGTTGGAAGGATTAGCTGGACTGGAAAAGCACTAGAGAGAACCCAGTGATTTAATGATTTATGTATTGTTTTGTTCTGTCTTGTGTACAATATATGTATGTCTGTGAATTTTGAAATGGCTATGGCATAAGCTAATGCCTAAATAAATGTATACTTATACACTAGAGAGAGAGTGTCCTGGGAGAAGGAAATTACTGGGATGATACTAAAGGTCAAGGCCTGGAAGGGTCTGATGGGTCCCAGAGTGAGGTGTGGGGAAAGGTCAGGAGGTCTCACAGCCCACAACAAGAGGAGAATGCTATGGAGCAGAGTTCCTAAGATAAAGAAAGGCTGAGAGCCTAAAGGGGGGGTGGGGGCTAGGAGCTCCTAAGAGTAACTAATGGGGCTGGGAGCCCTAAAGGAGCCAAGAGCTCTAATGGGTTGAGAACCCTGGGCATATCCCTAAGCCCAATGACAAATACTCCTGAGAGGAGAAGACAGAAACAACCGATTGGTTGAGGCTGGCTATTTGGGGAGAAGGGAGGCCGGTGAGCTTCCCCTGTGGGATAGTCAACCTGCAGTGGAACCCCTGGGGTGTCCACACACAGCAGACAAGGTTGGAACTTGGTGGGCTGAGAGCCCAGAGTGAGAGCTCTAAATATATATGTGGTAGGACCCTTGGACATGGCCCTTAAAAATAATAATAATAATTTTTAAAAATGGTACAGAACAGAGTTCTAACAAAGTATGGGGCGGGACCCTTGGCATTGCCTAAATCATTAAAGGTATCTCCACGGAGGAATAAATGTCTATATTGAAACATATGTGGGATTAGAATAAGACAGCCTAACTGAGAGACAGGGCTGTCTCCTCAAAAGGGGAGGTGTGTGGTAGGGAAGTGCCACAAGAGGCTGCTGTATCTTGAAGGGGAGCCAAAATCGCCACTGGCCAAATATAAAATGGCCCTGATAGGAAGTGACTGGTTTTGGGGTGTGGCTCAGGAAGCAGCAGAGCTAGAGAGGCAGTTGGGGTCTGGGCTGTTAATGGAGAAGTAGCTAGGTCGTAAGCTCCTCTGAAAGGACAATGCAAGGGGGAATGGTGAGATAGCCCAAGCTGGGAAGCTGGGCCTGGACTGACTGACTAAGTTGCTAAGGAGCTTGCTGGGGAAGCGAAGCCCAGGCGGAGAGCCTGTTGGCAGACAGATGGCTTCCTGGAATAGCGCATGGTGGAGGACAATGTAAATAAAATAGACAACTGAGTTAGTTCCCTGAGTGAGACTGCTGGTTGGGCCCTGAACCTGCGTGGACTTACCACTGGCAGACCTCTGCCCTGTGACAATATGATTTCTACTTGTCTGTATCTTGAGTAGGAGGACATTTGTTTGAAAATAAATATGAAGGATTCTCTTAAGATTCTCTTAGTTGCTAAGAAGACTTATGGATGCTACCTCAGTGAATGGTTCTGGGATATGAGGAAAGTGCATAAATAAGTTCTCCTGTATTGTGATATAGGTCAAGGCGAGCTGTAATGGAACATTATTCAAACTGTCTAGCCAGAGAAAATGGGGATTGCCAATATTGACCTGCCATTGACATAAATACTACAGTGATTATTGGTTTGGCTTTGCTCCTGAACTTTGGCAGACAAGAGTTAGTTCTCACTTTTTTTTTCCTGGTCCGTAACCTTTGATTAACCTTTTGACTTGTCTGTGGCCTCTAAAACCCGGTCACTGTGAACAAAACAACTTCTTTCACTTTTAAGATGTTGGGTGTTAACAAGCGAGATGTTAGCTCACACCAGGTGGGTGTCCACCTGCCCATTTTTATTAGGTGTTCGCCCCACTAGCTACTTAGCCTCCACCCACCAAGACCCGCAGCCTTCACTCAGGCAGGCAGGGTCTCAGAGAATGTTGAGCCTACCGTACAGGTGAATGCAGGCTAATGTGTCGCCACACGTCTGCATCCTGTCCGGTTGTGTGCAGCACCTCTGCACTTACAGGTCGGCCAGCACCATAGAGTTGTGGGTGGAATCCTGGATTATCTGAGGAACAACTGCTTCCTGCTCTCTCCAGTGCTGCATGTGGGGGCTGCCTGCAAGCGCATGAAATGCATGCAGGGAGCTGCCCGTTCGTTAGGTTGGACACACTAAACATCTGAGTGGGGGCTACACTGACCGAATCAGTGCTGCAGCGGCCTATCATCTCATTTCTTAATGGCTATCGTATCTTTGCCTCATGACTGGATTTGTTAAGAAGGCCTAGACTCCATCCTGTTAGAAAGCTCACTGTTTTTTGTTCTCTGGTCAGGTGCATGCTTACTGCTCAGCAAGAAAAAAACTACCTAGAGAATTTCAGGTCTTTGAATAATAGAGAGGATGAAGAATAGGGATACTGCAGAAAATATAATGTTACTAAATAAATGCATGGTGTCACTCACATTTTAGATATTCTGTGCAGTTCTCTTTGCCCCATCTCAAAATGGGTATAGTAGAACTGGGTAAAGAACAGAAGGGCAACAGAAATTGTCTAGGGTGTGGAATGGCTTTCCTACATCAAGAGTCTAAAAAGATGAGAGAAGGACTGATTGCCATAATTCAGATCGGTTACATGCCTGAGGAATGACCTTGTGTGGCCTGAAAGCTTGTGCGCGCACACTAACAGAAGCTGGTCCTATAAAAGATATTGTCTGAACAACTTTGTCTCCATCTCTTAAAAATAAGAACTTTGGGGACAACTTTTGGGGGAGTATCGTAGAGGTCTGTAAGAACATGAAAAGTGTGGAGAAAGTGAATAGCTCTCTACCCTGTCTCATGACATACAAGCTAGCAGGTGCCCAATGTGTAATGGACAGGCAGTAAGTTTAAAGTAAAAAGAGGTGCTGTTTCACAGAGTTCACAGTTGATCTATGGAATTTGTTACCACGAGACATCATGAAGGTTGGTGATATAACTGGGTTTGAAAAAGGATTTAACTAATGCATGGTTCATCAGCCAGAGTGATCAGGAGGTGTAAGGGTACCCTTAAAAATCTCTGGTTTCCAGAAGCTAGGAGTAAATGATGGTTACTTTATAATTGCCCTTATGTTTTTTTCTGAAACATTTGGCACTGGCATCTATCAGAAACAGAATACTGTTGGAACATTACTTCGACCCTTCACATTTTTCATGAGGCAAATTGACAGGCTAGTATTGCACTATACCTTACTGTTCTGGTGTGATGAGTAGTTCCCAACACACAATTCATTGCTTTGCTCCATTTGTTTCTAATCTTCTGCCTTAGCACTGATACTTGCTAGGCTTGCTGCAGATCGTAGGGATTGGCCTGGGTGCACACACAAGAATCCCATTGCATGCTTAGTGATGTTTGCAAAGTGTGACTTTGATTATGACAAACAGTGTAATCAGAGAATGAACGTTAAAATAGGCAAAAAAAAGCTTTTGACAAATATAACTCTGACTCTTGAGGCAAAGATTCTGTAACCATAAGGCAGGAGCAGGTGCCTTGGAAGCAGTGTGTCTACAGAGGAATCTATTACCATCTTTGTGTACTGCAATAACAATTCCCCAAGGAAAGCCCTTAAGACAGGAGGTGGTTTTGTGAGGATCTTGGGTTATGCCAGCCAGTCCATTTTAGATCTGTGAACTGAAGTTCAGAGGTTATCTGCCTGTCTTAAGACTATTGTCACATTACACATTCCTGCTTGCTTTCTGGTTCTCCCATCTTAGTGCTGAACACATCATTTCCACAATTTTCTGAAATGGAAACTGACAGCATGGCTAAGTCAAGCTCCTCCATTGAACTGAACCTGCTTGGAGTTTATTGCAGCCCTTGAAAGCAGAGTCTTGCTTAAGCAACCATGTAATATAGGATTGATTCCACAGCCATCCTCTGAGACCTCCTTTAGGTAGCTTCTGTTTTCTCTATGGGCAACTTGTCACTTGAAGATGCTTACGTTTTTATTTGCTAAAAACACTGAATAGCACTACTTAATTTTTACTTCTGAGGTTTCTGTCTTGTCACACAAAAAAACCAAAACAACACTAGGCATGGATTAAGGATAATGTGTTGCTTTCTGGTAAAACACTGGAGGCCAAGAATTTACAAAATGGGTACCTAATGACATGCTTAAATGACCTGATTTTTCAGAAGTGCTGAGTACCTGACAGCTTGTATTAAAACCAATAAAAGTTGATAGAGACCTGCTTCTTTTGCAGTCTGGCCACATGAGTGTCTACAGCAGTGGTTCCCAAACTTTTTGCTGCTGGGACTCCATTTTATAAATTAAATAGAACCCCATGACCTCAAACAGCAGCAAAGGCACACATAGTTTAGCAAATATCCATTCAGATCACAACTTAATCCACCGGTGGCATGAGCACAGTCTGGGAACCACTGACATACAGGCCAGCATCAACTGTTCAAGAATAGAGGCTGCCCACCCCAAAATCGGGATTCTGTTAAATCTTAGGATTTTTTTTTTGTTTCTGAGCTTTTAGGACATCCATGAGCAATAATTTCATTTTTTCCCCTCTGCAACCTAGAAACTGTCCCTTTTGTACATCAGAGCAGAGATTCTCACTATTTTTATTTATTCATGTTTTTTATCCTACCCTTTCCACTAAGGCTCAGGGTGGGTTACAACACAAAAGCCTAATCAGAAATTTGCAAAATAAAACCAAATATTAAAAGATTCATTATTTTAATTTATATGCCACCCTATAAAGGCTCAGGGCAGCTTACAGTCAATAAAAACTTCCAGTTCAACAAAAAAAATCCTGTAGGAACTCCCTCCTCTTGGAGGTACTTCTAAGCCCGGGCCTGTTCATCTTCAGGAAATGACATACTTTTCTGTTTGGCAGGCAGGGTGGTTGGGTGGGATTGGGAAGGTATTTGGCAGGCAGGGATAGGGCTGGGGGGGATGTCCCACCCAACCCTGTCCCTGCCTGCCAAATGCCTGGCCAAATAGAAAGGTCATACATTGTTTCCTGAAGACGAACAGGCTCAGATGAACCTCATTGATGGGCTCTGTCCCTCATTGGCCACTCAGGTGCAGAGCCTAAGGGTGCTTCTGGATCTACAGCTGCACCTGGATATCTAGGTGCTGGCTGTGGCCAGAAGCTCCTTTCGCCAATTACATCTGGTGTTCAGGCTCCGCCCGTATATCTCAGATTCCAACCTTGCGACTGTCATCCATGCATTTGTCACCTCGAGGTTGGACTACTGCAGTGCACTCTACGAGGGACTGCCCTTGGTGACGGTCCAGAGGCTGGTGCAGAATGCGGCGACCTGCCTGCTTACAGGGATGGACTGCCAGGAGCATATTACACCAGTACTCCGAGCTCTGCACTGGCTGCCTATTGTCTTCCGACTCCCATTCAAGGTGCTGGTTTTGACCTATAAAGCCCTGAACGGTCTGGGCCCTACCTACCTGAGGGATCGCCTCGCTCCCCAGACTGGCTCCTGCAATCATCAGGAGACACTCTTCTGGAGGTCCCAAAATATCGTCTGGTGGCCTCAGACAGGAGGACATTCTCAGCGACTGTACCTGTGCTGTGGAACTCGCTCCTGATGAGTGTCCACCTCTGCCCGGGTCTCCTCACCTTCTGGCAGCAGTGTAAGGCTTGGCTCTTCCACCAGGGGATGGGTAGAGGGGGAAAGGGAGAGGGATGGGACTTGGGCTGAATTTATTAGGGGTATGGGGCTAGGGTGGTTTTTGTTGAATGATCTTAATGTGGTGGTGAATTTTTTCTGTTTTATGTATGCCGCCCTGAGCTGCCTGAGGCAGGAGGGGTGGGATAGAAATTGATAAAATAAGTAATAATCATAACAAATAATAAGGGAAGGAAGTTCCTTAATCGTGGGGCAGCCATTGAAAACGCCTCTCTGCTTACCTCTGGCTGTAGAAACTTAACAGTAGATGCTACCTGCAAGAGGGCACTCCTGGCTGACCTCATGTCCCGTCACCACCTCTGAGGAAGGAGGCAGTCGTTCAGATACCTTGGGCCCAAGCCATTTAGGGCTTTACAGAACTTCGAATTGTGCCCCAAAAGCTATTGGCAGCCAGTGCAGACTTAGAGCACCAGTGTAATGTGCTCCCAGAGGCCAACCCCTGACAAAAGATGGGCCACCATCCACAGCTTCTGAACAGTCATCAAGGGTAGTCCCATGTAGAGTGCATTGCAATAGTCTAGCTTTGAGATTTATGAAAGCATGGGTGACTGGCAGATCCTAATCTGATTTTAAAAGGTTGCACCCTTCTCACCAGATGTAATTGGTGAAAAGTACTCTTGGTCACCACCACAACCTGCCAGTTCAGGTGCAGCAATGGATCCAAGAGCACCCCAAGGCTGCGAACCTGAGTGACCAAAGAAGGCTGGACCCCACTGGGGTCCTTACGTCTCCCAAGTGACAAGGCAGGTCAGCTACCATCACTGCTTCAATTGGCTCACCTGCATCCAGTCCCCAACGGCAGCCAGGCACTGGGGTAAACACAGAGACTGCAGGACCTGTGTCAGATGAAAGAGAGAGAGTTGTGTGTCACCAGCATACTGATGACGCTTCACTCCAAATCTCTGTACAGCCTTGCCCAGGAGCTTCTGATACACATTGAAGAGGAGCGGGGACAGGATGCAACTCTGCGGAACCCAACATGGGAGCTCCCAAGAAGACGACGAGCCACCGCCCATCACCACCTCCTTGGTCCTCCCAGCCAGGAATGAACGGTACCACTTGAGCAGTCCTATGAACCAGCCAGACCATACAGCTGTGCCAGTAACGCCCCCTGATCAACTGGATTAAAAGCCCGCTGAGAGATAACAAAAAACAGGTACAACTGTCCTTGTCAAATGCGAAACGGAGGTCATCAACCAAAGCAACAAGTGCGGTCTCAGTGCCATGCCCAGGGTGAAATCCTGACTACTGTGGGTCCAGGTATCCAATAGCATCGACATGTGTCTGAAGCTGTGAGGCAAACACCCATTCAGCAACCTTCCCTAAAAAGGGAAGGTTCGAGACGGGACAGTAGCTGGCAGGGGAGTCAGTATCCAAAGATGTTTTTTTTAGCAGGGATTGGGCAACCATAGTTTTGAGACAGTCAGGCACCTTGTCCTCCCAAAGGATGTCCTGACAACCCCAGTCAGCAACAGCCCCAAAGTCGCCTGGCTAGTTTTCACCAGCTGGGATGGACATGAATCTAATTCACAGCTGGTTGCCTGCACCACTCCAAGCACACACTCTGTATAGTTGGGTGAAACCGATTTTATTTTATTTATTTATTAAGAAATTTGCTGTCCCACCCCCTCCTGCCAGAGGCAGCTCGGGGCAGCGTACAATAGAAAAGCACAGAATAGAATATACAACAAAAACTTGAAAAAAATAAAAAAAATCAGTAAAAATCATTTTCCCCTCTCCGACCTGACACCACCCCTTCCCCTACCAGTCTCCCTCTCAATTGTGGTCCCCCGCTGAACACAGGGGATCTCCAAAAGGGCACCCCCGGCTGACCGCAACAGCTGTTCCAGAACCCAGGGAGTGAGGCAGTCCAGCAGTTAGGCTGTGTAGGGCTTTATAGGTGTGCACTAATACCTTGAATCAGGCCCGTAAAGTGACAGGCAGCCAGTGCAGAGAACGGAATACCGGTGTGATGTACTCTCGGTAGCCCGTACTCATAAGGAGATGGGCTGCCGCATTCTGCACCAGCTATAGCCTCTGGACCATCCCCTTGAGTTTTCCCATGTAGAATGCATTACAGTAATCAAGCCTCAAGGTGAAGGCATGGATGATGGCAGCAAGGACGCAGTCTGAGATATATGGCCATAACTGTCGTACTAGATGTAATTTAGTAAATGCACTCCTCACCACAGCTGCCACCTGGACATCCATGTGGATCAAGGAGAACCCCCAGACTGCGGACCTGAGAAACCAAGACACGGCATACGGGCCTCCAATCCTTCGGCCCTCCCCACCAGCATCATCTCCATCTCATCAGGATTCAGCTTCAGGCAACTCGCCCTCATCCATTCTCCCACAGCTGCCAGACATTGAGTAAGCAATGAGACTTCAGGGCCTGAGTCTGCTGAAAATGAGAGGTAGAGCTGGGTGTTATCAGCATATTGATGACAGCACATTCCAAATCCTCTCACGACCTCGTCCAAGGACTGTACATACACGTTAAATAGGAGAGGGAACAGAATGGAACCCTGCGGGACTCCACACATGAAATCCCATCGAGATGATGTACAGTCACCCAAAACCACACGGAGTTCTTCCAGCCAGGAACTAGTGGAACCATTTCAAGAAAAATCCCACCCACCCCAGCACGATCCCACAGACAAGCCACCAACATCTCGTGGTCAACAGTATCGAAGGCAGCTGATAAATTTAGCATTACCAAAATGGTTGACTGACCCCATTCTAAAGCACGGTGCAGGTCGTCGACCAAGGCCACAAGCGTGGTCTCACTGCCATATCCCGGAAGAAAGCCACATTGCAAGGGATCCAGAAAACCGACCCAGTCAAGATGGTCCTGGAGTTGCTGGGCCACTACTCACTCAATAACCTTCCCTAAAAAGGGAAGGTTAGACACAGGTCGGTAGCTGGCAAGGGCGTCCATGTCAAGTGATGGTTTTTTGAGAAAGCATCGCACCGCAGCCACCTTAAGGAACCCTGGGACCCTGCCCTCCTCAAGGGAGGCATTGACCACCCATGCCAGCACCGACCCAAACGTTCCCTGGCAGCCTTAACCAACCAGGACAGGCAGGAATCTAACATGTTGTGACCCTAACAACCCCCAGGACATCCCCCACATCAGCAGGGGTCACTGACTGAAATTGATCCCATAAAACAGAACCTCTGGTCCTCCAACTGTATCGACTGTAGCTGCGAAGCTGCTATTGATTCAAGAGAACTGGACAGGACTGAGCCTCCAAACTCTGACTCTGCACCCAAACTATCAGTGCCCAAGGCGAGCTAAATATAAACTTATCTGCAAAGTAGGTGGCAAACTCATCACAGTGGGCAACTAATGATTAACTCCAGGTGGAAACAGCCAGGATTTAGCACCATCCAGAAGAGCTCTGCTGGATGACACTTTGCAGGCACTATGGCAGCAGCAAAGAAAGCTTTCTTAGCTGTCGCCACAGCATAGTCCTTCAAAAATGATCTGTGCTGCAATAGGTTGGCTTTGGCACAAGTTGAACGATGTCTGAGCTCTAATCACCTACCCTCCCGCTTTAGCAGTGTCAGGTCCTCCTTATACCAAGGAGACCTGTGCTGCTGCCACAGAGGAAACTGACACCTCGGTGCCACTGTGTTGATGGCCCGAGTCAACATACCATACCACAAATTGACCATGCCAATGACAGAGGCTCTCAAGGTCAGCAGGTAAATCCCCCAGAGAGTTCTAGAATCCTATTGGATCCCTTAATCTCAGAGAGCAGACCAACCTAGCTGGTCCACCACCCCAACAGGGACAAAGGCGGGCAGGGATCTGGGCCCTCAGAATGTAATGGTCCAACCATGGCAATGGTGTCATAACTACACCCCCAATAATTGGAACCTCTGTTTCCAGGCTGGTGTAAAACATTAAATCCAATGTGTGTCCAGCCTCATGTTTCTCGCCAGGTATTATCTGGGATAAGCCCATGGTTGTCATGTCAGCCATGAAATCCTGCTCTGCCTCAGCAGGTATATTGAACCTCAGCATGTATATTGAAATCACCCAAGACAATAAGCCTGGGTGATCTCGACACCACCTCGGAGACCAGATTGGCTAGAACAGTTGGGGAGTCCGGTGTGCAGCAGGGTGACCAGTACACCTGCAGAATCCCCAGTCTATCCCAGCCCTCAAACCACAAGATGGACACACTCCATGTTGGACAAGTCAGACACTGGATACCTATAATGGACCAGATTGTCTTTGTAGACCTCCATCCCTCCCCCATCCTCAATTGTAGGCTGATGCTGTACCAACGACCCAGTCGGCACTTACTGGGCCAAAATAGTCCCAGAAGCCTCATCCAGCCAGGTCTTGGTAATACAGGTAAAATCAGTGGCCTCGTCTTCAATAAAAACATGGAGGGTAGTTGTTTTTTTATTAGCCACTGACCTCACATTAAGCAGCAGCAGCAGCAAATAAAGCCAAGTAAAAACAAATACAAATCACCTAACCCATAACTCCCCAACCTCTACCTCTGCCTGATGAAACAAAAGGTCTTGCATTGCCTCCAGAATATTAGCAGACTCTGGCTTAGACAAGCCTGCAAGGAAAGGAGTTCTGTAACTGGGGGGTAGTCAGAGTGCCTCTCTGCATGCCCTACTTGTGCAAACTTGAAGATGGTACCTTCAAGAAGGCACTCCTGACAGACCTCAGAGGCCATGGTGTGATAGGAGAGGAAAGGCAGCCTTTCAGCAGCTGAGAGCTATAACAAAACCTAAAAATTGTATTGTGGGAAGTTCTACACTGTTTAGGGGAGAAACTTTATTACCTAATGTCACCTGTAGCTTCTGTGGCTTCATTGTAACAAGCAACTCAGGTTTACTACATTTTCTTCATTGTTGCCAATGAACACTGGTCCCTGTTGTAACCAAAAAGGCAACAATAATTACCATCATTTGTTTGCAAGAATTTCTGTGCTCACTTGAACAGAAGAGATGGGTGGCCAGAGTAGATCAAATTGTTTCTTTCGTATTGTAAAGTCACTTACCACCTACTGACCTAGTTTCTATACATATAAGATGGGGTTGGTAACTTCTTATCTCAGAAATACTGTATTAAGCTTAATGATGGCATTTGTGAATAGTTGAATGAGATTTGCAATAGACGTTTTGTTTCTGTTTATATTTCTTTGACAAGATCCCTCTTTGAGTTTCCTTCTGCTTTCCATTTGCATTAGTTCTGTGTGTCACACTGTGGAACTTGCCAACATACAGCATTTGATGACTCTGCTGTCTCATGCTTCAGCCCTTATCTAATATAAGCAGAGCTCCTATTCTTCATAATCACTATACTAAATGGTATTTTTTTTTATCTCAGTTAAGAGGTGGTATTGCCTAGTCTTTTTGCAGTGAAATAATCCCCACCCATTTGTTACCCCTAACGAACCATCCTGGAAAAAGGAGTGAATCATATAGTAAAGCTAATCTTATTTCTCCAACTCTCTATTGTGGGGAGGAGTAAGACACTCTCCAGTCTTCTAAAAATTTAAATTGGCACACTCGAACTCTGACAAATGCAAAAAATAAATTCTGAAACCACCATCCTTAAGTCACACTGGTGTGTTTTTTAGTTTCACTGCCCTGTAAAAAAGATTCTTTACCATGAGACCCTTCCAATACCTGCGTATGTTAGTTTAAGTGAGAGTAAAAGTGGCCATCTAGTGATTTGTTGTCTTTCCTTTTAATTCTGAGGTCTCTACGTTTATGGTAACAAAGGGACTTCTTTCCTACTAAACAATGTGTTTGTTAATGGAATACCCATTCTTCTTGGTGGCTCTGCCTACTGTATACTGCCATGGATTAGGTAGGAAGGACTGTGTGACACTGGGTGTATTTAAATTTTAAAGAAGGTAGATGAGTGTTCCCTGCTGGAAACACCCATTGTAGCTTTTGTTTTTAAACCCTAATTTTGTAGATACCCACTTGCCCCCCCAAATGGCATTCAGGGCCACCATGCACAGCAAGCATCCGCACATAGCTGCTGTGAGGTCTAAACAGGAACAAACTGGAAAAGCATGGGCAGCAGAGACTGTTGCTGTGCCCTCTCCACCTGGATCCTGGGGGAGGGAGCCACTGATGCTTCCTGGAATGAGGCAGGTCCTAGGGAGCAGCAAGCACCAGTGGCAGAAGAAGCGGAAGCTGCCTGGGATCTGCTGCTGCTTGCTGCTACCCAGAGCTAGGGCAGTGGGTGAACTATAAGTTCTTCACAGTGAGATTGTTGCACTAAAGTCTCATTGTGGAACAAACACAAACCACCAACCAGCTGTCCCAGTTCCGGGTAGCAGCAGGTTCTGGGGAGCCATGCTCGTTGCTCTCCAGGACTTGTTGCTAGCCACCAAAAGCTGTTACTTGTACACAGGTGTACACAACCCCCCTGTGTGTTAGGATTGCACCTTGTTGGCAGTCCTGAACATTTAACAGACAGAATGCTTAAAAATGCCCCCTGATGTTTGTCAGAAGGAAGTTTAGCTGTGTTCTTAGTAAGTTCAGGATTCAGGGGAGGGGATGTGCTTTTTGTTGGCTGAAAGCAAGATGGTGATGTCTTCAAAACCCATTTATGCTGTATAAGGAGAGCAGTATGTACAGTATCGACACACTTGCTGTGCAGTGTTTATGAATATGGTAGGGCACTAGACCTGAGTAGGTATAAAAATACACATGATTATAGGTTTTTGGTCAGTCTTCTGGTATACCTTTAGAACATCACATAACCCTCCTGTTCGAGAAAGAAAGTCCTCTGTTGATCTGTTTAAATTTGAGCATGAATAATATTCTTTCTTGTCAGTCCCATTTTAAGTCACTAGCGCTTTCATGTTGCTTTGCTGTTTTCACTTCTCTTTGGGCCCTGATAATGTATTACAGCATGTGCTTCCGATCAGCCAGTTGCTAGGGGATGCTGTAGGGTAGTGTTCTCATTTGGCTCCAACAGGCCTGTAGTGGTTCTTGCTAAGCAGCAAACAATTAAACATTCTCTTGACTGTGTGCAAATATGAGAATCACTTAAAATTAGGAATTTCAGTGCTGCTGCCGCTGCTACTACCACTGCCAGCAGTTTTGATGATAACAGCTAACAAGACTGCGGGGGGAGGAGAATGTGTCTCAATAAAAAGGATTTGGGAAGGCCTAGCATAAACCGGTCTATAATATTACTCAGGGCTCATTCACACATCAGACCCTCCACTCCCATGGGAGGAGCTGACACCGAGAACTGCCTGTGCTCATTTTCTCATGGTTGAGGAAGTAGGGGGATGCTGTTTAAAGGTTTGCAAGGGAAGGAAGCCCTGTTCACACAACACCCTCCTACCTACCTCTACAAGGGAAGCTGGCATAGGCTGCAGCAGGAGTGGGATGATGTATGCAGAAGCTGCCAGATAGAAAAAATCCTTTATTTATTTATTTATTCACAATTTGATCCCCCCCCCTTGCCCATGTCAGTTTGGGGCAGCTGATAGTAATAATAATAATAATTCCTTTATTAATGGCGTAATCGCATGGTTATTGCCAAGCAAAAAGAAAAAAATACAATAAGCAATCAAAAGCGTACACACATACATGCAATTCAAATCAGAACACAAATTTATAAAAACACTAAATAGACAATAACCATTTGTAATAGAACCATAACCATTAAAAATCGGCTGACATCCATACTACCGCCCTGATTAGCCCAACGGAGGGAGCTAAAACCAGATTTAGAGATTATACTCATCCATTCCCAGCCTTAATTTGCACCATGCCCCCGTAGTTCTTCATTAGTATTTTTTGGGGTCATATCAACACTCGGCATACCAGTCCCCCTTCTCCCTACTCAGGGCTAACCTCTTTGGCTGCTTATAGGGTGCACTTTAGAATCCTAGCTGGAAGTAGCCATACTCTGTTGTCCAAACCAAGAAAACTATTAGTTAAGCACACAACAGTGAGCCACCTGTTTCCTTGCCCACTTGCTTAAATCAACCTATCTTTTCTCTGGCCTCCAGCATTTGAGATAGTTTGTTGGCTATCTCTCTCTGCTTTTTGGCCAGATAATAAGAACTGAAGGCGATATTCACTTGGCCAGAACTTCCCCCCCCAGTACCTTGTTCAACCAACTTATCCTCACAGTCTCCGTAAACCATCAATCTAAGATTATATGTTGCAGATTGTCAATTTGGTCTAGCCCACAGGAGCACTTGCGCAAGGCCCATGGGATCAGTTTGTAACGTCCCTCAAGTACTTTGGAGGGCATTAGTTGAAAGGGACAAAGTGTGTATGCCCTCCTTGATTTAAAGTTAGAGACTAATCAGATAATTTTCCCTGCCCCACGACTCTTTCAGCCTGGAGTAGTGGAGCCACTTTATTGGAAGATAACTGTGCGAGCTGCTCTTGCCCAGCTACATCCTCTAAACATTGCAAAATATCTGTTCGAACATGGGCAGATATTGATTGGCTCAGTAGCAGATATCTATACCCTAAGCCACCGAGCAGCATGGCCAAATCCTCTCTCCAAGAGAACCCTGAATCAGCACTCATTGTTTCCAACCAGCAGACTTTGGGGAGGGAATTGTCACCCATAGCCAGTAGCCTGAACCAGTATCTAAGTAATCTCCCTTGAGAGCTGATAGTATAAAATCCATATAAAACAATAAATACAGTAAAAGCATAAATACAAAATCAATTATAATTAACACAGAAAAAAATCCTGGAGTCCACAGAAGCCCGAACCCACCCATCACCCGTCATCCTCCCCAAATGCCTGGCGGAACAGCTATGCCTTGCACTGATGTCTAAAAGACAAGAGGTCCAGGAATAAACACACCCCCACAGGGAGGGAGTTTCACAGTGAACTCCCCTTCCATGGTCGCCATGCGAGGGATTCATGGGACCTCGAGTTGGGTGCCCCAGACGACTGCAGGGGTCACTCCAGGACCTGGGGGTGAGGCGGTCCTGCAGGTAGGAAGGGCCCAAGCCATATAGGGCTTTATAGGTCAAAACCAACACTTTGAATCGGGCCCAGAAGACTGCGATGAATGATGTTGAGCGATGCTCTTTCGCTAACTCTATTTAAGATATAGAATGGGTATTGTGCAGTGGAACTGCTTGTCTGACCACCAATCTTCACTGGTGCTGTGTCTTGGTTGTTCAATTTACAATAGCAAAGAAACTGTATAAAGATGTGAACTTGAGTGTTTGGCAGGCTTTTGCCATAGAGTCCAGAAGGTTCCCTGTGACTAAATAGGGTGCTCAGCAGAATGACAACTTAGAACAGTACTGTGCTGGCTGCTTAGAGAAAGATTGCAGCATCTCCTCCCCCACCGCCCTGCTTTTGCAGGCTTTCTGAAGTTTCACAGACTGACTATATCACCTTCTAGTAAGGGCAAACCAGATCCACCATGGACTTTAGAGACAGGCTGCCTAGGAGCCAAGGAATGCAAAAGAATATAGGTGGCTGTTCTTAGTACCTCATAAATGGTCATGTGGATTTTAGGCTCCTGGTGCTGTTTTGAACATGTTTGCTCCTGGATTGAGAATATACATTCTCTTTAGCTGCTGGCGCTAAAAATTAAAAATGTAATAGAACAGTCTTTAAACCAGAACCTGGGGGAAAGCCGACAGGCACTGTGGAGTGCAAGGTTCAGGCTGTGGCATCTCCAAAGGATGTTACTTTAGAGGAAGTAGAGTATCTTAAGACTAAGGATAAGATAAATGGCAAGGGATTTCAGGTGGATGGGGGAGAACAGACAGATAATGATTCCAGAGTGCCTGTCTCAGTTACCTATAATGAATGTGCCCATTAAGCAGAGGAATAAAAATAATACATTTAAGTGTCTATATGCTAATGCTAGAAGTCTAAAAAGTAAGATGGGAGAATTAGCGTTTATAGTGCTAAATGAAGATCTAGACATTATAGGCATCACAGAGACCTGGTGAGATGAGGATAACCAATGGGACACTGTAATACCAGGGTACAGGATATATCGAAAGGACAGAGGAGATTGTGTTGGGGGTGGGGTGGCTCTGTATGTTAAGGACAGCATTGAGGCAAGTAGAATAAAAATTTTACAGGATGCAAACTGTTCCCTCGAATCCCCATGGATTGAAATTCCAGGTATCAAGCAGAAAAGTATAGCAGTGGGGCTATACTATCGCCCCCCTGACCAGAATAGAGAGACTGATTATGTAATGCTAACCGAGATTAAACAGGCTACTAAAACTGGGAACGTAATAATAATGGGTGACTTCAACTACCCCAATATTGACTGGGTGAATGCCTCCTCAGGGCGGGATGTGGAGGTAAAATTTCTGGATGCCATAAATGACTGCTTTTTAGAGCAATTGGTTCCGGAACCAACAAGGGGAGGAGCTACTTTAGATCTAGTCCTAAGTGGCACACAGGAACTAGTGCAAGGAGTAACTGTGGCTGAGCCACTAGGCAATAGCGATCATAATATAATCAAATTTGACATAGTTGCTGGAGGGAGAAAGTTAATTAAAAGTACAGCACTGGCTTTTAACTTTAAAAAGGGAGACTATGCCAAAATGAGGAAGCTAGTTAGAAAGAAACTAAAAGGCACAGTTGAAAGGACTACATGTTTGCAAGAGGCATGGAGGCTGTTGAAAAGCACCATCTTGGAAGCCCAGATTACATGCATCCCACAAGTTAAAAAAGGTAGCAGGAGGACTAAACGTCTACCACTGTGGCTAAATGGAGACGCAAAGGAGGCTATTAGAGCCAAAAAGGCATCCTTTAAGAAATGGAAAGCTAGCCCCAATGAGGAAAATACAAAGGAGCATAAACACTGGCAACGTAACTGTAAGGTGCTAATAAGGCAGGCCAAGAAAGAATTTGAAAGGAGACTTGCTAAAGAGGCAAAAACAAATAATAAAACCTTTTTCAAGTATATCAGAGGCAAGAAGCCTGCTAGGGAGTCGGTTGGGCCATTAGATGACCAGGGAGTAAAAGGGGCACTCAGGGAGGACAAGGACATTGCAGAGAAGCTAAACGAGTTCTTTGCTTCGGTCTTCACTGCGGAGGATGTTGGGGAGATACCCACGCCGGAACCCTACTTTGTAGGTGATGAATTGGATGAACTGTCACAAATCAGCGTGACCCTGGAGGAGGTTCTAGAGCAAATTGACAAGCTTAATACGAACAAATCACCAGGGCCAGATGGTATTCACCCCAGAGTTCTGAAGGAACTCAAATGTGAAATTGCAAACCTACTAGTAGTAATTTGTAACCTAACGTTGGCATCTGGCACTGTACCTGAGGACTGGAGGGTGGCAAATGTAACCCCAATATTTAAAAAGGGATCCAGAGGTGATCCTGGAAACTACAGACCGGTAAGCTTGACGTCTGTGCCGGGCAAAATGGTGGAAACTATCATTAAGAACAGAATCACTGGGCATATTGATAAACATGGCTTAATGGCAAAGAGTCAGCATGGATTTAGCAAAGGGAAGTCATGCCTCACTAATCTCTTGGAATTCTTTGAGGGCGTAAACAAGCATGTGGACAGGGGAGACCCAGCAGATATAGTGTACCTGGATTTCCAGAAAGCTTTTGATAAGGTCCCACATAAACGACTCTTGAGAAAATTAAAAAGTCATGGGATAGGAGGTAGTGTTTTGCTATGGATTGGTAACTGGTTAAAGGATAGGAAGCAAAGAGTGGGACTAAATGGCCAGTTTTCACAATGGAGGGATGTAAAAAGTGGTGTGCCCCAAGGATCTGTACTGGGACCAGTTCTTTTCAATGTATTCATTAATGATCTGGAAAAGGGTGTTAAGAGTGAGGTGATCAAATTTGCAGATGACACCAAGTTATTCAGAGTAGTCAGAACACGAGCAGACTGTGAGGAGCTGCAGCAAGATCTTACAAGACTGGGTGCCTGGGCATCTAAATGGCAGATGAGATTTAATGTGGACAAGTGCAAAGTGATGCACATTGGGAAAAATAATCCAAATTATGAGTACACAATGCTGGGTACTAAGCTAGGAGTTACCACTCAGGAAAAGGATCTGGGAGTGATTGTGGATAATACACTGAAATCCTCAGCCCAGTGTGCCGCAGCGGTCAAAAAAGCAAATAGAATGTTAGGAATTATTCGCAAGGGAATAGAGAATAAAACTGAGGATGTCATAATGCCTCTATACAAATCAATGGTGCGACCGCACCTTGAATATTGTGTGCAGTTCTGGTCGCCCCATCTCAAAAAAGACATAGCGGAACTAGAAAAGGTACAGAGAAGGGCAACAAAAATGATCCAGGGTATGGAACAGCACCCGTATGAGGAGAGGCTTGATAGGTTGGGGCTCTTCAGCTTGGAAAAGAGACGGCTGAGAGGAGATATGATAGAGGTCTATAAAATCATGAGTGGTGTGGAACTTGTAAACAGGGAACGGTTATTTACCCTCTCAACTAGTACTAAAACTAGGGGACACTCCATGAAACTCACAGGTGGCAGAGTAAAAACAGACAAAAGAAAGTATTTTTTCACTCAGCGTACAATTAGGTTGTGGAATTTACTGCCAGGGGAGGTGGTCAAGGCCAGCAGTATAGCTGAGTTTAAAAGAGGTTTGGACAAGTTTCTGGAAGATAGTTCCATTAGCAGCTATTAGCCAGATAGGATTGGGGAACAAAACCCTTTACTGTCGGGAGCCTGGGGATGACCCACAGGGAATGGATAGCATGGTGACTTGTTGGGTGCTTCTCCCAGGCCCCCGTGACTGGCCACTGTCGGAGGCAGGATGCTGGGCTCGATGGACCATTGGTCTGACCCAGTATGGCACTTCTTATGTTCTTACATGGCAGACTTCACATAGAAAGAATTTTTCAAGCAATGTTATGAACGTCTGAGAATAAATTTGTATAGAAAAATGACACAAATGTGGACAGAAGTTTAACTCTGTCCACAACAACAGTGTTACTGTTCCTAAGCAGAGGAACATGATGGAGAAGTAGCAGTACTGATTGATCAGGTGTTGAAAAAGTCAGGATGGATAGTAGCTGCATTCTAAGCAACAAAGTTGTTCACAGAATCTTTCTTTGGAATGTATTGGGTATTACTTCAGAGTGATAAAGGTTCAAAGAAGACTGCCCTGCTCTGTGTATGCTGCTGTCTATCCTGTTCGCTTGATTGATCCCAAAACAAGGCATCAGGTTGGCTTTTGAAGGGCACATCCTCTCTTGCTAGTACACGACTAATGTATGCTTAGAAATCGGAGAACAAGGTGCTTTGGAATATGTGAAGGAAAGGCCACAGCAGTGCGTTCTAGCCTTCATAGTTTGCTGTGCGTTCAGTTTGAGAATGTTTTTCAATGCAGCAGTTACAATAAGTGGATTAGCTTTAAGCCAGACCAGAACCTGCTATTCAGAAAAAAGGAACCCTCCAATGATGCACGTCTACTTGTCATCACCCGATGCTAGAACCTGTTTGATATATAAGATATCAAACAGCTGCAGTCCATGCTCTATGGGTACCAGCCTCGGAGAGAAATCTTTCCTTAACTCCCTCTTCAGGCCTTCAACTCCACCAGCCTCTCCAAAGTCAGAATTGATTATCAGGAACAAATGTCTACTACTCAAGACAGCCCTACCCAAACAGGAACAAAACCTTGCCAAAGGAGCAGGTGTAAAACTTGCTAACACTTCTCTACCACAGCCCTAATGAACACTCCCCAGAGAAAAACCTACACATGCCAATCACAGCATGTGGTATGCTGTGCCTCCATGGAAACTATGAACTCGCACAGAAAAAATACTATGGATATCCAAGGATGTTGAATCAGCTGTGGGTGTTCACTTCTCCTACAATGATCATTCCATTTCTGATCTCTCAAGTCTTGCCCTGAAAGGGAACCATGAAAAGATATGCCTGGGAACTAAACGTCACATAAACTATTGGATAAAAAAACCATACCAATGAATTAAGAGATTTGGGCTTCATAAGCTACTGTAGAAATGTATAGCAGACTGCCTTTGTGGTGTTTGAATGTTTTGAAATTTTAACCACCTTTCCTCCTACATCCTTTTTTCCCATAGCCCTCTCCCAACTGCTTACTCTTATGCATTTGCTAAGCCTGTGTTTATTATTATTATTTATTAGCATTTGTATATAGTGCCAGAGGTGTACCTGGCGCTTTACAGAGAATAAAATAGACACAGTCCCTGCCCGAGAGCTCACAATCTAAAGACGGGGGAGGGGAGACAGGGAAGGGGGAACAGATGGAGAGACAAGGGATGCAACATTCACGAGGATGCGAGAACTCAGGTGCACGTTCTTGGCCTGGTTACAGTAAATAGGAGTTTGCAGATAACAGGTAGGAGATAATCCTTGATGGGGATGATTAGCAGGAGTTAGGAAAGGCGGAGTGGAAGAGGTGGCTTTGAGGAGGGATTTGAAGGTGTGGGGGGCAAGGTGGACGAGGGCAGGGAGGGAGTTCCAGGCGTGCGGGGCAGCGAGGGAGAAGGGACTAAGGCGGTTGGGGGAGCAGGGGAGGCGTGAGAGGGTGAGGAAGGGGATGGGAGAGGAGCATACTGCTCGAACGGGTTCGGAGGGAGATCAGAGCAGAAAGGTAGGGGGGAGCAAGGTTATGAAGGGCTTTGTAGGTGAAGACAAGGAGCTTGTACAGAATATGCTCAGGAAGAGGGGAAGCCAGTGGAGGGAGGAGAGGAGAGGCTGCACATGGTCAAAGCGACGGGCTAGGTGGATGATCCTGGCAGCGGAGTTTTGAACAGAGATTAGGGAAGCAAGGTGAGAGCGGGGGAAGGCCAGCGAGGAGGAGGTTACAGTAGTCAAGGCGTGAGATGACTAGGGCGTGGATGAGAGTTTTGGCAGAGGAGACAGACAGAAAAGGGCGGATCTTAGCAATGTTGTGGAGGGAGAAGCGGCAGGATTTGGCAACAGAGTCAATGTAGGGTTTGAAGGTAAGGTGCGAGTTGAAGATGAAGCCCCAGCTATGGGCTTGGGGGACAGGGAAGATGGAGACCCCGTCAATGGCAATTGACACGGAAGAGGGAGAGGAAGGATTGGGAGGGAAGATAAGGAGTTCAGGTTTCGCCATGTTCAGTTTAAGTTGGCGTTGAGACATCCAGGCGAGATATCAGAAAGACAGTTGGTGAGACGAGCTAGGACAGAGGGGAGAGGGAAGGAGTGGAGAGATAGTTGAGTGTTGTCAGCATATAGGTGGTATTGGAAACCATGGGAAGCAATGAGTTTGCCTAGGGACTGGGGGTAGATAGAGAAGAGGAGAGGGCCAAGGACAGAGCCTTGGGGAATCCCAACCGTGAGGGGCAGGGAGGAGGAGGGGGAGGAGTTAGGAAGAGATACATTGAAGGAGCGGTCAGAAAGGTAGGAGGAGAACCAGTCAAGGACAGAGTCCCGGAATCCCAGGGAGTGAAGCGCTTTAAGCAGGAGTGAGTTTGACAACTGATGTATTGGTTTCCCCTCCCTGTATTTAAGCATTTGAAATGCTAATGTTTTTTCTTTAACAGCTCCCTCGCAAGTGATTGGTTTCCTAATCTACCTGTTCTACATTTACTTAATCTATGGTTCTTTCCTTTTACATGCTTGGGGTATGGCCCTGTATTGTCCGAAAGCTTGCATGCTCTCACCAACAAAAATTGGTCCAATAAAGGAGATCCTCTAACTACTTTGTCTCCATCTCGGGATTCTAGGCAGTGTGAACAGTTAAACCCCTTAAGTCACTGAAGCATTCAGTTACTCCAGTGTTTTCTTTCTCCTGAGCAGAGATTCCTGATTCTGTTTCACATTGTGTCCTGAGTTTAGACAAATGCCTTCATGGGATAACGTCTTCTAATTCATTGCACTTGTGACTTAAAGCAGTTTGAACTCAGGCTTCCAAAGGGGAAATGACGTATTAACCCAGAATGATTCCATTTAATGTTCACTCACACTCATGCATCTCATAAGGAGATGAGCTTTGAATTGGGAGACTAGTGAAATTAGTGACTTGCCTTTAAAGTGCCATAGTAATCTGGTTCTGTTGTAATGTACAAAGCATTAAAGTATTATTTATAAAGTAAATCATGGAAGTAACGGAACATCTTCCAGAACAACATATTCTCATTGAGCCTTTGATTGGTTAATTGGTACTTTTTTTTCCACCGGGATATGCCACTTGGACTCTGCTTTTTTAAAGCTGCCTTTATTGCTGCTTTTTTCTCTTGTACTATAAGGTTTTCTCACTGAGCTTTGCATTATTTTTAGATCAGTGTGTCCTTCTGGTTAGGCGCAGTGCATAGGGTTTGTGTGAGTCTCTTCAGTAGACCCTTGGGCAGAATTCTTGATCTGCTAGACATGGGTGGGAGGTAGGAGAAGAGCCACCTAAAACTTGAAAGCAAAGTAATAGTTTCACAGGATTCAAAGGGCTTGCATTCTGCATTGGTGGTGGAAATTTTCCTCTATTTTTGGACATGTTTTACCTCTTTCTCAGAGACTGTATTTTTGCTTGAGACTAAGTGCCACTATTCTGCCAGACCAGAGCAACTCTTCTATATTGGAGTACTTAATTTCAAAAAGTGGACCTTCCATTTAAGACCTTCCCAGCTTCCATTTAAAAGGAACCAAGCCAAGACTGCCAAAAATGATACCCTCAGATCTTGTAGTCAGCTACAAGAAAGGGAAAACATAGACCCGTTTTCTGCATTTATCCTTGTTCACCCTGCTCCCAAAGATATTTATATACATAAATCAGGGGTCACTGTAGAGCTGGTATATGTTAGAGAAGTTGAACAAATGTTAACTACATTGATTTAAACTCAGTCTAGTTACATCTAGTTGCAAACACCTAGTATAAATGCATTTGGATTTACAGTAGTTTAAATCTTGTTTTCCTTTTTTTAAAGCAACATGGATATGAGCTGCTACTACATTAAACTATTTCAAGCCATACTTTTAAACTGGATTGAATGTATTAAGAGTATCGAGTCGTGTAATTTGATCTAGTTACACCTGTTCTAATGTAGAACTGTCCTCCTAGATCAGAGATTATTAAGGACCAACTTCTGCAAAGAAATAAGCATGTGCAGGTCTTGCCACGATGTTGCCTGGCAACATTACAGCCCTAATAGAAGGAAAGGGAGTCAGATAGATTCCAGTAGAAGTCTGAAATTAATATTTTAGCCAGCATGAAGTTTCAGTGCTCACTTTCCCAGGAGAAATTGAGTGAGGAATTACGTCATTAGCTCTCGGTTTCTTCACTATATCCTATAAATGATTATTAACGTCTCCTTTTTCACCTACATGTAGGAAATCGGACTTAAATAATACAATGCCTTGCCTGCAAATGCAGATGATATTCTCCCTTTTCCACCATAGAAGCCTGGGTCCAAGTGGATGGGATTTACACAGTTGTGATCCATTTTGGACTCTGAGAGCATGCAGAGAAGTTTTGAAGTTTGAGGGCCTTTCAGTGAGAACACTGGGTGTCTTCATACGATGGTAGCTCTCAATTCCCTGCTTTTCCCCACATGAAATTGTGGGACATTTAAATATACCACCAGATGTTCGGGGTTGGTCCCCAGGCAGTGTTGGCACGTAGTCCAGGCTGTGACTCGGGAACATCAGCTCATCGTCCAGACTAAGGGCCAACACTGCCAGGGAAACGGATGCCCGACCAGGTGTAAAGCATGCTGTTAGGGATGAACAGCTGCTTTAATTAACCAGATTGGGGTTCCCACTGGTTCTGGGCTTCAGCCATTGACTGCTGTGACTTCCCAACACCCAGGTGGGGGAGTGCCCTCCACACAGCATGGTGGTGTCTGCCAAGCTCCCCACCCTTCCTAGCGGCCAGGCCCCCATCACGTCAGTTTGGAGGCCTGGCCGAATCCTGACTGCAGTGCTGGGCCAACACCCAACCGGGTCAGTCCATCCATGGCAGTGCTCAGGCACCATCAAGTTTGTTTTCACCCACTGGGAGCAAATCCCCTCCCTCCCTTAAGGAATTTTCATCCACTTACCTGTCTGTCCACAGCTATGGTAGCATCACCTGAGGAGAGAAGAGGTCTTAAGTAGGTCTCAAGCCATGTAGAGCTCCAGTCTTTTTTGCTAACAAAGATCATAAAGTACAGAAAGGAACAACTGAACCTCGGTGCCTGTCCTGGGTGGCAGCATTCAAGAGGGTGTTCTCTGTGGGTACACCACGGCGGTGGAACACCTTCCTGGGAGGGTGTTCCGTCATTATGCGGCCACCCAAGGGACCTCTAAGAGGGCACCCCTGGCCAACCGCAGGGGCCAATCCAGGACACGAGGGATGAGGCAATCCCACAGGTACGTGGGGCCTGGGCCATATAGGGCTTTAAAGATGATAACCAACACCATGTATCAGGCCCAGAAGACTATAGGCAGCCAGTGCAGAAAACGGAGCACCAGTGTTATGTGCTCACGTTGGCCCGTCCCCATCAGGAGGTGGGCTGCCGCACTCTGCACTAGCTGCAGTTTCCGGGTCATCACCAGGGGTAGCCCCACATAGAGTGCGTTACAGTAGCCCAATTTCAAAGTGATGACTGTGCGGATGACTAGCCAGATCAGAACCTGAGATATAGGCCGAAGATGACAAATCAGATGTAACTTATAAAATGCACTCCTTGCCACAAGTGCCACCTGGGCATCCAGGCGGAGCTGTGAGTTGAGCACTCCCAGATGCCGAACCTGAGGGACCAAGAAGGGATGCACCCTATCAGTGATGGGTGGCCTCCACTCCCTCGTCCCTTCCCACCAGCATCACCTCCGTTTTACCACGATTCAGCTTCAGACGGTCATCATCCAATCCCCCACCACAGCCAGACACCAAGTAAACACCGAGACTGCAGGGCCTGGGTCAGATTAAAACGAGACTGGGTGTCCTCATCGTATGGATGACACACAACCTCATACCCTCTCGTGATCTCGCCCAAAGGCTGCATGTACACGTTGAACAGGAGAGGGGATGGAATGGATTCCTGCGGAACGCCACGCATGAGATCCCGGGGGGATGATGTAAAATCCCCCAGTACCACATGCTGAGTTCTTCCAGCCAGGAATAGTCCATTTGGGTTTCATTCCCAAACATTTCTTGTTGTTCAGACTCCACACAGATAGGATTATCAGTTCGTTGCTTTCCGTGTTCAGTTGCTTTTTCTGGTGCCTGTTTCACTGCCAATTATTCAGAATGAAAACAAGCAAAATTGTAATGCAAGCTATTTAGTAAGGCTTGTCAAAGAGGAAAGTATTGCGGGGGGGGTAAATACATGCAAACGATTTCATTGATACTCTTAAGGCATTAAACTTGGAGTAGAATTAAAAACTTTTACTTCTGAATAAACTTCTTTGGTGGATCTTTTGCTAGCAATAAGCAATTTTCTCTTCACCTTTCTCTTGTTCTATTAGTGCACCCCAGAAAAACTTGACTGCTTAGTTTCTCTTGCATGAGTCAAAATATCATTAATTTTGTGTTTTCTATGGTGGGGGTGGGTGAATGCAGACTTGGTGCCTGGACTGGTACAATACATTTTCATGGCTATTTTGCAAATCTGTGGTTGCATCTTGTTACTCTAGCAACACTTTCTTTGACAACATTTTCCCATCTTGCCAAATTCCTCAAAGTTATTTTTTTCTCTCCTGTCTATTAGTCTTCGTCTCCCGATGGAACGCTTCCAAAATGCAGGGGTCTTTCTTGCTGACCTCTGGTCTTAAGTATATGCACTTGCCTGAAACTTAAAGTTTGAAACAGTTAACTATAAAAAGTACTTTGACAAACAGATTAAAAATGTTTACAAAGTGAAGAATGCATCTATCCTTGCAGAGGAGTGCATGTATGGTGGTGGGGGATAACTCTGCTACTAAGAGAACTTTTTTGGAATGGTTTCAGCATAATTCTGTCTTCTGCCTTTAGCCTGCTGTTTTAAAGGCTTGTTCTGTGGAAAGGCCCTTGTATGTATTTATAGAGGGTGAAGCAAGGATTAAAGTTTCTTCACATAGAGAAGAAATACAGTAGAGTGGAAGAAATGAACATGCAAGGAATGTGTAGATTGTATGTTCAGGCTGGTGTGCTGGTTTGGCAGGAGCGTGGGGGGTTACCAATCAGCCACCCGTTCAGCAAGAACCTGGCTGCTCCATTCTTAGGGCATCAACAGACTGGTACAGTGGGAAACCTGACAATACAGCTGATTAGTAGGCATGAGGAAATGATCATGTGATTGCCCCTGCATCACTTGGGATTTGGAGCTGCTCTTTGACATCTTCGAAGTAGTCCTATGCTTTGCCATTACTTCTGAATGTTTCAGCAACTAAAGGAAGGGTGGATTTGGGAAGGATCAAGGGAGAAGAGTGGTGGCCTGGGGGGAGGGGGATTAGTGTTCAGGGTGGCACAAGAGTCATTGCTTTTCAGGCCAGAATGCATCAGAACAAACAGTGATGTAGCGATGCACACTACTTTCATAGTAGAACGTTGTTTGTATGTAGCTGCTTTAACAATTACATAACTCCTTCCATGCAAGCATCTATACTGTACAAACAAGTGTACTTAATTCTCAGCTGTCTTTGGGGATGGTGCTATTTTACTGTTAAGGAAACTAGAGCTCTACTTCAGTGAAATTGTTTATGCATCTGGACTCTTGTATGGTACTCTACTGAAGTCATTTAAGCTCTCTGCATGTACTGGAATCTGCTTACATGGAACTTATTGAAGAATTGAGAGGTTGTAACTTGTGCAGATTCACTCAAGAAATGTGTATTGGAGTAGGGAACAGAATCTAATCCCCTTATCAAGGGAAAGAAACGCAAACACACTGGATCAGAGCTGTACTCTTAGGAGTGAGTGGCATTGGAACTGGCTGCCTCTTGCTGAAGGCTGGGGCAAGAATATGCAAGATGAGCCTTTTGTTATGCTTAGATGTCCTGTTTGGGATGATGCTGCTTGTTGAAGAGCAGGTAGTGAGGGGGAAGGGTGTATTTTATGCATGTACACACATGTGCCCATTTGGCAGTTTGTATTAAATCCATGAAAAATAGATAAGTACAGCTATGACTGTGAAACCGCCATCAAGAAGAAGTTGCATGTAGTATGAAAAGCTAGGTATGGCTTAAACATCTTGATTCCTCCCCCCCCCCCTCATGTCAGACAACACACTGCTCTCTTCCATGAGGAACTAGGAGTTGCTGTTTCATTTTCTTAATGAACAAGGGCACAGTGGAAAATAATCCAGGACTCTTAACGTGACTGCTCCAAAACTTTGCTGCCCAGGCACATGACTAATGTTGCTACAGCTTTGTAGCAAACTGCTATACTACACAAAGGGTAAGACCACACGAGACCTCCCACATTGGACGACCTACCTTACCGTATATTAGCCCACGATGCAGCTGATTGTCAGGCCAGCGGCTGCTATATGTTCACCCACTTCCACCCTGGAGTGGGTGGCCGGGTGCTATGCAATGCATCCGCCAGAGAAGACTGGTGACATGTCATGGGCTACTGTTGCCCCACCCAGGTCAATGTGAGGTAATGGGCTGCCTCCTGTCAGGCTGGCCCAATACTGCTCTGCCCTGTGGCGCGGTCCACCTACACCATAGAGCCACAAGCATAGTTCACCATTCCCGTGTGTCTGCATCACGGCAGGGGGTAGGATGGTGGGCGGGCCGGGGTGATGGTGGAAACAGCTCCTCGGCCCACCACAGAATGTGGCAGTATGTGCAATGACAGCCTATCTGGTTTCCCCACCGGGGGAGGGAGGTGGACGGGGACAGACATTTGGATTGCTCACCTACCGATTGTGGCAGCTGCGTTCACCCTCCCCGGGTTGGGCGCGGTATCCGACCAGCCCTGTCTCATGTGGCTTTACCCAAAGTCTTCTCTAGTTAGTGACTGAATTAAAAAGAGCAGTTGCTCTGGTGCTAGCGCTTTCAAAAGCTCATTGAAAGATCAAGGGTTCATGTGTGGCTTGTGCATAAGAATATTGTGTGTGACTCGTTTAGTTTTTATTTATTTTTTCACCCCAGACTCAATGTTGGCCAGTGACTATTATGGCCAAATGCTGTGCTATCAGCCAAGGGCTGTTGGAGTCCACACAGGAGCCCAGAGTGTAGCGGATACTATGAGAGATGAGTCAGCAGTTGAGTTCACTTGGGAAGGATAAATATTGGGCAACGTAGTTTGGGAAATGCTGTTGTAGAACATTTTGGGGGCGGGGGGGAGAATGCAAGGGCAAGGGTTCAAGTTTGGCTTCTATGCGAGAGTATTAGATTAAGTGTGGTTTCTTTAAGATTGCACTTTTTATTTTAAAAAGGTGTTTGAAATTTGCATAAATGTACACATCTGCATGTGAAAACAACATCCATATGGCAGCCCTCCTTTCAAGGGATGGTGTCTTTCTTTTTGAATGTCACCATCCCTCATTTCAGAGTCCATGGGTTGAAAAGTAGAAGGGAATGAAGGCATACATTCCAAAGCTGAGCTTCCACACAGCTAAAACTACTAGATAAAATGTTTTTTTTGCCTTTTTTTTTTTTTTTTTTTAAATGGTTATAACTGAACACTTTTCACTGGTTTCTTACAGAGCCTAGCCCAGCTAGAGAACCTGTGCAAGCAGCTGTATGAAACCACAGACACTGCGACACGGCTCCAGGCAGAGAAAGCCTTGGTTGAATTCACCAACAGCCCAGACTGCCTGAACAAGTGCCAGCTCCTCCTTGAAAGAGGGAGTGTAAGTAGGAAAAAAAAACCTGCCAAATTCAAAGCAGCTGAGATTAAGGGGCATATGTTCTGATTGATATACACTAGGTTTACAGCATACCTGGTAAACTAGAGCATAACAGGAATCAGACATGCTCCATATACCAGAATTTTCCCCTTGGTTGTCATTTACGCTGTTGAGGTTCCAAGTTGTTTAGGAAAAAAATATATTAAAGAGTAGTTTTCATTTTGAGTAATCCTATTTAGACCCTCTGGCCCTACAGAAAAATCATGATGCAAAGCTGCAAAAGAAAGCTATGGCCCAGCCTTGGTAAAAGCTTTTTCCTGCCAGTCTTACCAAAAAATATAGTTCTTTATCCACATTAGAAATGGTGTTATGTTTAAATACTGTTCCCTAGTGTGGTTGGTTCATGGATGCGTGTGAAAAAGAAACTGAGATACCCTGCTTGAACCATATGTATTGCAAACATGCTTAAACAATCTTTTGGTATAAGCAGATTCTTTCCCTTCCCTGGACAGTTTGTTTGCACCAGTTTTGTGTGAAAAATAGACAGAATGAATTTTTTAAGGATAAGGTCAAACGTTTGGGTTGGGTGTGGGGAAGGAAGAAGTGGTATTGGGTGGGTTTTGTGGGCAGTCATGGGGGTGGGGGCTTTTAGGGGTTTTTGTATTGGTTTAAATGTTTTTATTGTTTTGTACACCACCCTGAGCCTTTGGGAATGTAAATATAAATGTAAATAAATCCTATATGAATTCTCAGACTTGGGTAGGATTAAAACAATCTGGCTTGAACCATTTTAGCTTTCTGTTGAGAGTCTCTTAAAGCAAAAGTTAGTCTTTCCAATAGCATTCTAAAAACAATCTGTAATTATTTAAAGCATGGGAAGTATAGAACCTGTGGTTCAGAATTAATGTTAAAGTAGGGATGCATAATGCAGTGATAACAAACTCTGCAGACAATCATTTTTCTCTTTCTGAATGGTCATTTAATTTGGTTTGTTATGTCAGGACAAATCATGCTTAAAATTGCTTAGTCACAGTCTTCTTCAAGGTTTGACTTATGGCAGAATGTAAATCCAGCCCTTAAAGTCTATCACATCTTGATTTTTGTGAACAAAACTCTGAAAGGTTAGCCACACAATCCCAAAGGTTCAGTGAACCAGAATGGGATGGGGCACCATGGGGTCCCAGTAAACACACACGAGCTGAATACCTTTGTTGTATTGAGGGTTTTGTGCTTTGTGGGCTCTTTGATTTCTTTGGAATTAAAGATACATTCATTCCTCTGGGTGAGAAGTTGCATCTGTTTCACTCAGGGAAAAACACCACCAGGAAGAGGGGTCAGTATTTAGGCATGTTGGAGGGTACTGCCTATGGTGAGTCTTTGTAGAGTCAGGGCCACCCCCTGCCCTTTCCAGCAAGCAGGCTCTGCAAACAGGATACTTGCTTGGCTATTTTTGTTTCTTTGTTTTTTGTTTGTCCCACTCTATCCCCTAAGGCTCAGGGTGGCTAAGATCCTACGAAGATAAAATACAAAATAAAATCCATAAAACATTAATCCCCACCTCCCATCCCCAGAATCTACCCCTGCCCCTTAAATGCCTGACTGAATGGTATTATGCTATCTCCAGAAGGCGCTCAAATTAGGGCTTAGGCGAACCTCCAGGGGAAAGGAGTTCCAAAGCTATGCAGCAGCCACTGAGAATTCCTTTCTGTGTGCTTGGATCTTATGGAACTTACAAGTTCGTAGCTGATTCTAGAGGCCACACAGGGACATAAGGAGGAAGGTGGTCCTTTTAGATTAGGGCTGAACCTAATAGTACTTCCAGGTATTTGGACCGATTTTCAAGTTCCAAATCTTGAGTCCAAGTACTCGGAGGCAATTCGGTGTTCGTGCCGAAGCTTCGGACTTCAGAGACCAAAACACAGAACGTTGGAAAACTTTGGAAACTTGTTGCAAAGTTCTTGAACCCACAGCCAAAGCACTACCCAGAAAGCAGGCTAGCAAGAGTGGAACAATCACTCCAGAAGAAACCCCCCCAAAGTGCAACTGCATGCAGAAATTTAAAAAACAACAGTAGTCTACCCATAGCATGGCCCACCATCAGCAGTGAGTGCACCCACTTCATCATTATGCCAACCAAGGAGTGCATAAAAATACAGGCTAGTAAGGAACATTCACTCACGAAGAAGACAACAACCCCCGCAAAACAGTCTGCAACTGCATGAGGAAATAAATCCCACCAAAAAAAAAACAGCAGCAAGCACAGGCCCCAGCAGCAGTCACAAAATTAAGAAACCAGACATTTACACCCCTCCCCTTTCAGGGACACCCTCTTCCTTGGCATGGCATTGTGGCAGTGGTAACTTGAACAGACCAAACAAACTTGGGAAGTGGATCTAGGCAGAGAGATCCCTCCTCATGGTGCCAACCAAGGAGCAGGCAGCAATGTGGCACCCAATTATTATTATTTTTTTAAAAAACTGCATGTCATGGTTAAAGGATAACGAACCCCCATCCCTCAGCATTGGCCCTATGGCCAAGCCAAACCATACCATGCCAGGCCAAGCACACACACACGCATACACACCCGCCCCGCTGATTACTTACAGATCCAGCAGCACTGTAGCATGTAGCGCAGCCAAATTCATCAAAGGGAGCTGAAAGAATGACTGCAGTGCAGACACTTTTATTTTGCCCTGCCAGCCAATTCAAAAGCTGATCATCTGACTTGGTCAGCCAATCAAAACTTGCCATCTGGCTTACTGTTGCTCAGTTGTCCCCTCCCATACCCCCCTCCTACCAAATATGGTACTAAATTTCATTTCCAGAAGAAGCTCAACTGTCCACCAGCCCCCCATGGGTGCAGAGGTTTCCGAAGTTTTCAAAATAACGGCCTTGGTCTTCGAAACTTCGGAATTCGACCTTTCCGAACAGAGAATACCTTAATATTCTGCAAATTCCAAATTTTTTCCAAAGACTTTGTTTGAGCCCTACTTTAGATATGTAGGGCCCAGGCCGTGTTAGTGTCATGTCCCCTCACCAAAACAAATACCATATATTGAACCTAGTTGCAGCACATCCCAGGCCTCTTCCAAGAGGTGAGCCCTTCCCTAGGCTTCCAGCATTCTTTCTGGGTTTCTAGCCTCTGCTTCCAATGAGCTTCTTACTGTTAGAGCCTTCCCTGGTGATCTCTCCAGCTGCATCAGGAGTTGTGCGCTCTAAAGGCTCCTGGTCTTATGCAGCCAATTAAGGTTCAGGCAGGAATGGCTAGGGTGTTACCCCCTAAGACCTGGTTCGTGGAGGAGCTTACCTCAGTACCTGCTACAGTAAGAAACTTCCAAAGCCCAGACTTATTGCTTTGCATTTAGCCCACTATACACCTGTAACCTGAAAAAGCACATATCAAATTTATAATACTGCAGACTGTCTACTCTGACTCATCATGTGCATAATTGCTTCTATGGAAGAGGAAAGATGTAAAAGTGGATCTGTGCTCATGAAAACATGGTCTTGTGGGTTTCTCCCCAAATATCCAGGGACCCGTGTTCACTGTGTTTCCCCTATTGCCAATGCAGTGAGCACAGGTCCCTGAAAATACCCCTTCAGTCCCAGTCTCTTCCTAGCCAGGGCTGGGGCTTCTGCTACAGGCAGGTGAGGAGGGTGCTGCTGTTGTCGTGCTTCAGATGTTTGGCACAAGGCCATAGTTATAATAGAAATAGGTGATGCATCTGCACTGGGACCCACACCCGGATGCAGTTGTGTCCCCTGTTGCTGAGAGGAGTGGGGGGGGGGGGAGCATTCTGTGCCAAGGCACATACCAAGCTAGCTACACCCCTGGCTTGTTGGAACTGATGGGTGGGTACAGCAGAGTCATCCCTTAAGGGCCATGAAAATTTTTCCTTAGTGGTGAGGAAAGGTCAGAAAGCTGCCTTCCTGATGATTCTCATCATGTCTCCCTTAAAAATGTGTATAGTACATTAAAGAGTAAAAAGACAAAGTTCTAGAGGCCTGTAACACATGTGGTGCTCTCCAGGCTCTTGTTCACCTGCCACTAGTTGAACAGCATCAACTATCTTACTATAAATGGGTTCACAGACACTTCATTGTCTGCAATAATTGCCTCTATGCAGCCTGCAAATTATAAAATTCTACAAGCCTGGGGTTTCTGGTAGTTCAAACGTATTACTGTTCGTATTGGTTGCTGTTGCTGGTCCATACACAGCTTGGTATTATGTGTACTGTATAGTGCCATGTTTGGTCATCAAGCAGAAAGCAAGCATTAAAATCCAAGCTATAGCAGGTAATAATTCTCTCCATGGCTTGGGGAAATGGCTTCCTTTTTGTAAATATATTTAATAAATTACACTTTTCAGCTACTCTGCTGCTGACTCATGCTCCTAGGACGCAATCTTCATTCATTCAGGTGCACAAGAGGGCTACACGCACACGCCATACAGCAAAGTGCTTACAGAATCGTGCAAGCTTAAATGGGTGCCAATACCTAATTTATTTGGTTTGTTTACATTTCTATCCCACCGTATCCCTAGGGGGGAGAGCAGGTAACAACAAATAAAATGTGCATACCTAGAACCCTACCCCAACCCCCTCAAACCTTCTTCCCACCTACCAAATGCTTAGCTAAAGAAAAAGGTCTTGTATTGCCTCAAGAAAATGCTCAGACTTGGACTGTGGGATTGTCCATTAAAACCTCCCAGTGTTAGGCATCATTCTGCAGTACAACCACGGTCATTGGGTTGCTGTCTGTAATGTGGGAGAACAGCACACACTCCTGTATCTGCGGCAGAGTTAGTTAACAGGCCACACTTAAGAGCTGACCACACAGAGGGATTGTACTGGGGGGGAGGGGAGCCATTGCATGTGCAAGTGAGTGTGCAAGCAATGATACCTTTTGCTGTGAATGAGCATTTGACACTCCAGGCTGGCACAACACTTCAGTATGCAGTTTACATGCATGTAACCCCCCAACATACCTCAGCAAATGAGTATTGTGCCCCCAGTCTGCCAGAGCTTTACAATTTTGGATTGAGTTCCATAGTAACCTTTCCTATTTGATTAATGGAATCATAGACTGTCAGGGTTGGAAGGGACATTGAGGGTTATCTAGTCCAGCCTCGTAGGATGACTACAACTGCAACATGCCTCTCAGATGGCTGTCCAGCCTCCTCTTGAAAATGCCAGTATTGAAGAGACTGTGACCTCCCTAGGCAACTTGTCTCATTGCCAAACAGCTCTTACCGTTAGAAATTTTTTTCTGATATCTAACTGAAATCTACCTCCCTGTAACTTGAGCCCATTGTTTCTAGTCCTGCCCTGCCATCTTCTTGTAGCAGCTCTTCAGATATTTGAAGACTGCTATCATGTCTCCCCTTAATCTTCTTTGGTAGACTAAACATATCCAGTTCTTCAACCTTTCTTTATAGGACTTGATGTCCAAACCCATTATCATCTTTGTTGCCCTTTTCTGAACCCACTCTCATTTGTCAGTGTCTTAGAATGAAGAGCAATACTTCAGGTGAGATCAGATTAGTGCTGAATAGAATGGAATTATCTCCACTGACTTGGAGACGACGCCTTCTGTTAATATAGCCTAAAATCATTGGGCTTTTTTTTTTCTTTTCTTTTTTTAAACAGCTGCATCATGTTGACTCAGGATTAGTTTGTGATCAACCACAATCCTAGATTCTTCTCATGTGCTACTTTCAAGCCAGGTTTCTCTTCACGCATTTGGTTTCTCATTTATCTTGGTTAAATTTTGGTGGTGGTGTTTTCAACCTGGATTCAACTTATTAAACCTTTTAAAAAAAATTCTAGTTCTATCTTCCAACACGCTAGCTCCCATTCCAGGTTTGTGTCATCTGCAAACTTGGTACATATTCCCTCCACTTCTTCCAAGTCATTAATAAAGATATAGCACCAGAGCCCTTTGGGACCCTACTCCATACCTTGCTTCAGATTGATGATTATCTATTGAGGATTACTCCTTGAGGTATAATTCTTCAACTAGCCATGAATCTACCTTGTTGTAGTGTCTTCCATCTTCCAGCCCACGCTTTCCAAGCTTGTCAATGAGGATCTTTCGTGAAACTTTGTCAAATGATTTGCTGAAATCAAGATCTACTATGTCAACAGCATTCCCCATATCCACTAAACTAGCTGCTCTATCAAAGGAGGAGACAAGATTAGTCTGGCCTGACATGTTCTGACAAATCCTTGTTGACTACAAGCATTGTAGTCCATCATACGCTGTCATCAAGGTGCTTCCAGACTGACTTTTTTGTAATCTTTCCCAGATCATTCTTCCCCCACCCTCTGCCACCTTAAAGATAGGGCAACATTTGCCTTTCTCTATTCTGGCATCTCACTTGTTTTCCAAGAGTTGTCAAAGATAGTTGACAGAGGTTCTAAGAGTACTTCTGCCAGTAATTTCAGTACCCTGGGATGTAACCCATCTATCCCTGAAGACTTGAATTACATTCAAAGTAGCCAGGTACTCTCCAACCACCTCTTTATTTATTCTGGCCTGCAGCATTTCCTTTTTCTGTGAAGACTGAGGCAAAGTAAGAATTGAGACTTCTCTTTGTCTCCTAACATTTCACCGTCATCACTGAGCAGTGGACCCAATATTTCATTATTCTTCCTCTTACTTCTGACCTACTTAAAAAAAAAAAAAAAAAAAAAAAAAAAAAACAACCAGCACTTCTTGAAAACATACTTCAGATTGAAGCACTGAAGAGCAAAACTTTCCAATTCCCAGATTAAAAAACATTTGGTCAATATTCCATGTCAACACCTTCCATACAATCTCCTTCCTGCTTGTATCACACTTTTTTCTTCATCCATATGCACACATCCTGCTAGAGTATGTTACGTTGCTGTTGCTTCTGTTGTCCTGTTAAATTTTTGCGCTTCATTCCTTTTTTCTAAAAATTGGAATGGAGTTGGTAGGCAAAAAACCAAGTAGCTAACATAGTCTAGAATCGGGTGTATTGAAGGGACAATTGCACTCTCCAGCCGAGGTACCTTGATCCTGATTCAGCATTCCAGCTGCTATTCCTCGGCCTCAGGAGCCAAGACTGAACTCGGTTCCGCAGTGACAATGCCCTGTATTCTTACTGCTCTAAGGCCTCTTTAAGCAGTCAACAGTATATACTGAACTTTATAGGATCCCTGTCCCTGCCCCAAGGTGATTTTGAAACTCAAGAGTGTTGTTGTGTTCTAGGGGATTTATGTCTGTCTTGTTGGCTGGTGTGTGGAACCCTGTTTAACATAATTGTGGTGGCTTGGTACCTTTGGGTCCAAAACTACAGAAACTTCAGCTATTGAATTAGCAACAGCCTAACCTGTTAATAATTATTTTTTTTACCTTAAGCTTAAATGAAACCATTGCCTGTTGTCTTTTTTCTTTTTCTTTTCTTTTTTATTTTACAGTCTTCTTATTCCCAGCTATTGGCAGCTACATGCCTTACAAAACTTGTGTCACGCACAAACAACCCTTTGCCATTGGAGCAGCGAATAGACATCCGTAAGTAGAGGCTTTCTTATTCTGTAGCCAGGGCACTAGCATGATATGCACATATTGCAGTTAATTACCAAATCACACAACTAAACTGATTAGGAGATCTGTGAATAAAAGAATCCTTTAAGTCGAGAGTGATTGTCATGTTGGTCCCAAATGCAAGAGATGGAGACAAGAGTAGCTCAGACCATCTCTTCTGTTGGACCACCATCTGTTGCTGAGAGTATACAGGCTTTTGGGCCACACAGGGCCCTTCCTCAAGCATGTAATTCAAAACATGTTTAAGAGGACCCTGAAAAAGCTTGGTCCAATAAAAGGGATTGTTTGAGCTATTTTGTTTCCAGCTCTTTCATTTGGGGCCAATGCTGCAACCACATTCTTTCTAGACTGCAATCCAAAGTACTCACAGATCTTTAGCCTTGAGAATTAGCAAGTTTTGTGTTGGTGGTAAAGTCTGTTATAAACAGGCTAGTACTTTAATAATTTTTCCCTATCAATACCTTGATTGTAAGTAAAGAATCTTAATGAACTCTATTACCAGGAAATATTATTTTGTGTCTTTTATGTGGTTGGTCTGTCATTTTACTAGCTTTTTGTGGGCTTTGTTTCCTGTTAGTTCTCACAAGCACAGGTCACTGTGTGATATTGACTAAGGTGTGCTTATTGCCTGTGACCCTATGCATGGATAATTTTCCTGTCTTGTTATCTGTGTGAAATTGTCCGTAACACTGACGGCGATCTTGGTCAGTTCCACGGTGCTACTTTCACCAGGAACACAAGTGTCCAAGATAACGTGAGAAGATTGGCTCTGAAGAGTGTGCGGAGTGTGAAAGCAATTTGAAATCCCAATGATCCAAAGATGAAATTAACCTTGATTAATGATGAGATTTTTCTCTATCTATTCTCTCCAGACAGCAATTGGTATGCTAGGGAGTGACAGGGTAGGAGTCTAACCCTCCAAAGAATCAACTTGTGGGATAGAAAAGAACTTACATGATGATTGTGCAGTCTCGCCCAATAATATAATTTCAGTTCTGATAATTCTCTTTGGGGCTCTGAATGTTTTGAAATATTTCCTGGGGTGGGGAGCAATTCTGATGAGGAGGGCCAGACGTATGTCTCCCACTGCTGTCCTAAGAACATAAGTGCAGTACTGGGGTAAGACCAATGATCCATCTAGTCCAGCATCTTGTCTTCTAACCTTGTCCACAGTCTGTCTTGTAGTAATTCCTTTCAACCGAGCATTTACATTTGCTTAGTTTATTTTTACTTGAAATGCCAGTGCCCTCCCTAGTATTTAAATTCGGATTGATTTTCAGATTTGCATTAATTACGGTTTCAGATTTTAAAAATTCAGATTAATTACGGATTTGGATTTTCCCATTGTAATCAGTCAACAGGTAACCGATCTGTACTTGCATCCCTAGCGTCAGGACAATGGGTCTGACCGCCTCTCATCCCCGTTCCACGGAGTGGTATTTAATGGCCTTGGAGGGCTTGATTGAAGTACTGCTGCTGCTGTGGGGGCTTTGGCAGGCTTCCTCACCAGGGTGCGTGCCCTGCTTCGGATCACACATATGCAAAATGGCGGTGTCCAAAAGATTAATTACGTCACCACCATTTTGGTTAGGTGCAGCAGCGGCGGCTATTTTGCACATGCATGATCTGGAACAGAGCACGCAGTGGCAAGGGAGCCTGCCAGAGTCCCCGCAACAGCACTTCAGTCAAGCCCTCAGAGGCTGGTACGTACCACTCTAGGGTGCCGGGGAATGGGAGTAAGGGGAAATCCAGATTGGTAACTGTTAGGGCATGTTGCGGTTTGCTATGAATTAATCTGTAACAGCCCATTACAGACAGTTACAGATTAATCAGAATCCATATTGCCCATATCTGGTGTATATATACCTGTCTGGCAATTGATCAGCTTGTAGTTCTGACTTCTTACCAGCCTGAGGAAGGACTCTTTGTTGGCTGAAAGCTTGCATACTCTCACCAACAGAAGTTGGTTCAATAGAAGAGAACATCTAAATTCTAAACTATATCTACATCCATTATTTCTGGGACCAGCACAGTGACCACACTCTGTTTAGACTACTCTTTACCAAGTCACAGTAGGGGTGTGCTCAAGGACAGCTCTTCTCCACCCCCCACCCCCCCACCCCCGATAAAGCTATGTCCCTGGTTGGTTAATATAGGGGGTTAGTTTTCAATCCTCCCAGCTCTCAACCAATGACTGTAGCCCAGTGAGAACATTCTCATGAACAGTGAATGTGTTGGAACTTACTCTTGGGGTAAGCTACCAAATACTACCCCAAAGCCTCTTTGATTTTATGGAAAATGAAAGGTAACATTAATTTGGGGTAGCATGTGATACTTTACCCGAGGCAAGTTACCATACTAGCTGCTCCTGTGACCACTGTCATTCAGCTACTGCCACTGGGAGGTGATTTAGCCCATGAGTAGGAGCAGTCACACAAATGGATTTGTCCTCTAGGTGAACTAACTCAGGAATCTCCTCCAGTGAGAGAAAAATGACCTTTACCTTAGATGACCTACCGGCAGGAACGGTCCTTAATTATTTTTTTCAGCCTTTCTTGCTTTGTTTATCTAAAGGGCTAAATCTGATCTTATTCATAGCAACATTTTTGTACGTGAAATATTTCTACTTTTGACTGTCTTTACATATTGTAACCCACCTTGAGCCTTAATGGGAAAGATGGAATAAAAATGTGAAGGATTAGGACAGTTTAAAAAATATATATAATACAGGTTTGCAGTTTTTAGCTCCATCCTAAAAGCATCTTTGTAAATGTTTCTGTTTCTCAGGGAACTATGTGCTCAACTACCTTGCCACCAGGCCAAAACTGGCAACTTTTGTAACGCAAGCACTAATTCAGCTATATGCCAGAATCACGAAGTTGGGCTGGTTTGACTGTCAGAAGGATGAATACGTCTTCAGAAATGTGATCACAGATGTCACAAGGTTTTTACAGGTTGGGTTCCTCTCTCCCTGTATATGTGTGCTGCATGATTTGCCATATAATGTCCTGACAGCCGTTGCAGGTGTGTGGCTGACTTTTCATCCCCACTGCTCAAGAGCTTTATTATGCATGGCCTGTCAAGGCTGATGGACCTTCCTTGTCAATTGTCCTGTATTGGATTGTAAGTTCTTCAGGGTAGAGATTGACATCTTAGTTCTGTAAAGTGCAAGTCACTCATGGTCCTTGAAGTATTTAATAATTTAAAGAACCTTTGATTACAGGTATACAATTGACCTCCCCAAAGCAATAGATCCAGACTGACTGAAGTGAAATTTAAAGTACCTTTTGCTTACCATTTAAACAGCCTAGTTTGCATCCATCTTACTGAAAGTGTTTTACATTGTTACCAACCATTCTTCCCCCACCCTCTTTTTTCATTAAGTTGCTGTTAACAATGCTTCCCATGCAATTCTGAATACAGGCCCTACAGTAGACTGAAATTGTCAGTTAATACTTTCCCAAGTACCAGCTGTTCAAGGTCACTAATATAGATTTATTACCTTACTATCTGTTCAGCCCTTAATGAGGATAAATGCCCTCATTTCTGGTAAGGCCAATTTCAACTACCAGACATTGGAGGTAGAATTTTGCCCAAAGCTACAGTCTTGGAGAGGATTCCTGCCTTCATCAACTTAATTATGTGTTAATGCAAGGAGTTCTTTTTAATAATAAACTTATATAGCACCGCCCAACAAAATGGCACTCAAGGTGCTTCAGAACATTAATATAATAAACTTAAAATCCTTGTAAAAACCATTTAAAACCATTAAAAGGGGATGGGAAAGTACATTAGGGGGAACCAGCAGTGGAGTCTCTAAAAGCATCTGGAGAATTATTATTTTTTTTTTTTAAAGTCTTCAGGTGGTGGTGTTTTTTTGAAGGTGAGGAGAAAGGAACCAAGACAAATATCCAGACGGGGCTAGTTCCTTACTGAGGGGTCCACCACAGCAATGACTGCAGCGTATTCTGGCTCTTCTGAAGGGGATGAATTCAGTCTCTTGGAACAGGGAAACGGCTGGGACAATTTTAAAAAAAATATTTTTATTTATTTATTTTGTGGCATTTTTATGCCGCCCGAAATAAATAAATAAATAAATAAATTTTAAAAGCAGAAAAGTGCTAAGTAAAGGTGGCAGGTGGTGACTCCTGTCCATTTTCTGGAAAGTAACCCATGGCTAAAGAGGAGAATTAGTGGCTCCTGTGTGAAGTTAATTGCTATACATATAGTTGACTTCTAGTGAGAGATGCCCCTGTCATGAAAGCTGCCCCCTTGTTAGCAGTCTGAATCGAGAAGCCATAAGGAAAGAATTCACCTTGCCACTAGAGGTGAGCACTTCTGGTCCAGGGTAATGGAGCCATAGATACTTATGATGTACCTGCTCCATTTCAAGACCTGTTGGTTGGCATCTTGACTTCATAATGAAATTGGAACAGGTGCTGAACCTTAAACACACAACCATTTCATTATAGGCCATAGGACTTGCATGCTTCAAGTTCATACATGTGTATATGTGTCTGCAGTGGTGGGGCCTGGATAGGTAAAAGTAATTAAGTTTTTTGGTTCTATCACTAAGCCATTAAATTAAAAGGGTCTGTGTTGTCATTTGATCCCACTTCAAAGCTGCTGTTAGCTTTGTCAGACTGCTCAGCACTCCTTAAATTGTAAATAACATGCGTAAGTTCTAAAAGTGTGTGTTTAAAACAGTCTCTTTTATTGATATTGGCCGTAGTCATTTGCCAGTCACTTTACTGCATGCTTGTGTGAGGTTCTCTGAATTGCAATGATATCTGGCAGGTACAAACTGACATTGCTAACGCCTCCTCTCTCATCAGGATAGCGTAGAACACTGCATCATAGGAGTGACAATCCTGTCTCAGCTAACAAATGAAATTAATCAAGTAAGTGCTACAGCCTTCCTCAGTGAAGTAAGTGTTCCGCTTTCTCATTCATGCTATTGTGTTTTGCCGTGTGTCTGTGGGCTGAGTCTTTTATGCAGTCATGCGCTTCTGCAGTAAGATATTGACATTCATTCTAAAATAAGGATCCCCCCACCCCAATCTCCTACTCGTTAAATATCCTCCTACTTAAATATACAGATGCGACACTCTTTAAATAAAATCACAGCAGTAGTGATAAAGAAAATGTCTTCACAGCCACCTTGGCTGTGAAGATATAATCCCCACAGCATGAATTAGCAAAGGGTGTTAACAAATGAGACGATAACCCTCTGGAGTCTGGGTTTGGTCTGTGCGTTTCCCCCCCCCCCCCCCC
>QEPC01003915.1:632845-738554 GCA_003113815.1 Sphenodon punctatus | reverse complement strand
TGCTGGTGCCCCCCCCCCCCGGCGGAGGTGCTGCTATCAAACACACAAGACACCCAAACCGCAGCCAGCCTATTAAGCGCATTATGCCATGAAAAGACATGCACGTGCCCATGGTGAGTGGGTGTGCATGCGCGCCCGCCTAACACGCATCCCCACTCACCCACCACTTGTCCCCACGCACAGAGTAACTGGGAGAAACGGCAGTTACTCCATGGGTGTGGATGAGTGGGGGGTGAGTGAGGATGTGTGTGAGGCCATGTTCATGCCCCGCCCATGCACCAGTGTGCACACGGACCCCCCCACCCGGCGGAGCCATGTAAAAATGACCTGTGAGGAGCCACTCAAAGAAGAACAGAAGGTTGCTACCTTGTAAACAAGGTTCTTTGAGATAGCGCCGAACATTCTCACAACACCCACCCTTCCAGCCCTGCATGGAATTTTTTTCTTTTATTCCTAGAAAGAGTTGGAAGGAACTGTCATTCGGAGAGGGGGGAGAGTGCTTTTTATACTAGAGGAGCTCGAAACCATCATGTGGTTTATTATTTGAATAGGGTGAGCGTGCACAACCCAGCTGTGAGAATGTTTGGAGCTATCTCAAAGAGCCTGCTTTACAAGGTAACAACCTTCTGATCACTCACATGGGGAGGAGCTGTTTGTAAACAAACAGCTTTATGTCCCCTGCTGCTGCTGGAGCACTACTAGGAGGCAGAGGCAGGTGAGGGATGGGGACCGGAGCCAGGGAGGGGAGGCAGAAGAACTTATTGGGGGAAAAGCTGGCTGTAGCCTGCCGCCCAGCCAGGTAAGCACAGGGCCCCAGCTGGCCACGGGGCCATGTGTGGCCGTACATGTGGCACATGCCTGGGGCCGGCCCTGATTTCAACCAGTAGCCCAGCGCCACCTGTTCTGTTCTGGAGAGAGCTTTGGGGGTTTTAAAGCAGTGCCGGAGATCAATAGCTGGTAGGATTGATTTCCAGATGGAGATGGCTTCCCTGCTAAAAACTGCTACCAGTTTTCTCCACATCATCTGTGAGGTTGGTGGGACCATGTTGGAGAACCCTCCGCCAATTAGCTTCGGCAAGCCAGTGCCCTTGTTCTGAAACCAGCTGAACCAAGTGGAGCAGCACATAGCCAGAGAGTTACAGAACACCTTGTGCCAGCACATCAACCGCAATGCTAGCCAAAACGCCCACCATCAATTATGGTCTTAATGGGCATTGCTAAACTGTTTCAAATAACCTTTTTGTGTTTATAAAGCCTTTAAAAATGTTCCCTGTGTATTCCTCTAGCCCATTCAGCCCGCACCCACCCACCCCAGCACCAGGATGGTGCATTTTTCCTCTGCACCCCCCACCCCCCAGTGCCGTTTCCTGCCAGGCAGCCTTTCCGTGTGCGTTCCCTATAGGCTAGCTGGTTGCAGACGTAAACCTCTGCATTTTCCTATTGATATTCGCAGACTAGCCAGGTCTGGGAATGGCAATAGGAAGCAGAGAGGCACAGGTGTACTGCCTACTCCTGTGCCCCCATCCCACCCTTAAGTGCTGCAAGTTCTTCCAACTCCTGCCTCCAAAGTGACTTATCGCTGTGCCATACCAGTATTCTGAAAACAAAAGGAGGACCCAAAAAATAGTCCTAACAAACAAGGAATGAATTAAACTATCAGAGGGCTATCAAAAATATAAAATGATCATCAATTTCTTGGTATATCAATCTCTCAATAAAGCATTAAAAATGCAACATCATAAACTTGAAAACAACATACACCAAAATGGGAATACAGATCAAAACAGATACAAATATTCATAACCATACATTGTATTATATGGAAAAACACTCGTGAAAATCCTTAAACTGCCAGATTGATATACCAATAAACTGATGATGATTTTATATTTGTAATAGTCCTTTGATAGTCTGTTTATTCCAAAACAGACATTCTACAAGCCCCACCCTCACATGCAAGTGCATGGCCAGAGGACTGCCCATGCCCCATTTACAGGGATCCCACCCCTTCCCTTCCAACCTCAGCCCCAAAGTGGTATATCACTATGCCTTACTGCCATTCCCCAAGCTCCCCCCCCCCGTCCTCCAAACGTCCCTCCTTTCCCACAAGAAGAATGGAAACCATGGATTATGAAAAACTAAAGAATCTATTTTAACTAATACCTTTTAAAGAACTTTTTAACACTCTACATTTTTAATAATTCTTTATTTCTTCTTCCACCTGCCCCTTTTGGGGGCAGCTGGGTGCTCTTTCTTGGGTGGTGGGACTAATGGGGGAACATTTTCTCCCATCTTCCTCCCAAGGATCCTGTGGAGGAATTTTAGCATGAGGTGCATGGAAATGGTTGCTGTGGAGGTGGTCCAGGCACTGTTGACATGTGTGAATGCAGTATGTAGAGGGCTCCGATGCTTTCCCTGGGGGAACCACCCTTCGTAAGAAAGTACCACAGGGTGGGAGGGCAGGAGTGGCCAGTGAGGGGTGGGATGTGGCGCCTGTTGCAGGGAGCTCTGGAACTGAATGGATTTGGCCAGGCTGCTTTTAGTCTGTGTCCACATCTCATTCATCTCCTGGCTTGCTCACTTGTTCATGCTATCAGACTGCTCAAACTGCTGCATGAGACAGGCCAGTGCCTGTCCTCATTGTCGGTGGTCCTGGCAGGCCTCAGCAGCAAAGGCCTGGTGTTATTGTGGTGTTCTACCACACCAGCTGCCTGTGTTTCCAGGCCATGCCATTAATGGCGTCCCAGATCTCATCTGCCTGCCTCGTGTTCTCCCCATAAAGCTCCCTTGCCAAATCCTTTCTTCACCACTGTTTGCGGATTCTGCAGGTCCCGGTTCTGCTGTGCACTTGTGTCTGGGGAGTTGGTCCATGCCTATTGCACTGGCAGACCTGTACCAAGGCAACAAAGAGAGCCATTAGTTCACCCTTCTTCCCACCCAGTGTTTCAGCCCCTCGTCGCTTTCCCACCCAATTTTCAGCTCTCCAACTGCCCAAAGGGAAGTGGGAACGAGTACCTGGCCTATGCTGTTGCTGGAGCAGTTGCTGTGGCAGGATCTCAGTGCCCCACACTTCTCCCACAATCACTGTATAGGAGCGAAGAACATATACAAATCAACCACCACCTTTCGTATCACCACCCACGTCTGGCCCTTGGTGAAGGTGCAGCCATACAGGTGGGATGCCACAATGACTCTTAACACATAGGAACCAGTCCAGGAGTTCATAGTACATAGATGTTAGTCTCCTGCGGCCAGAGACAAAGTTGTTGTCCCTGATTTCTTTATATCTGCACCTCAAGTTCTTGGCCAGCTGCCGGCACTGGTTCATGTCCCTGTTGTAGCCCTGTTGCGCCATTTGACAGATATTTCTTGGAACACCATCTCATTACATTAGCATGGAACCTTTTGTTTCCCCCATAGAGCAATGAAGGCCTTGGTCCAGAGAATGCAGCGTTGGCGGGTGGATCAGTGTTTATGTATTGATTTAAATTTTATATGTCGTCCATTCCCAAAGACTCAGGGCAGCTCACAATCATAAAAGCATTAAAACTAATACATAAAAAAAACCTTTAAAAACAACAACCCACAAACCCACCACCAAACCCACCTAATACCCACACACACACACACTCCTACCCCGAAACCACCCATCCCCTATCCTTGCTGACCAAATACCTTTTCAAAGAAAAACGTCTTTCATCGCCTCTGGAAGACACTTGGGCCCAGGCTCAAGCAAACCTTCATGGGAAGGTAGTTCCATAACACAGGGGCAGCAACCAAGAACACCTCCCTGTGAGCCCCTGTCATATGAACAAGGCTAACAGACAAGTACCTACAGGGAGGTGCTCCTGGCCTATCGCAGGGCCTGCAGTGGGGCATGGAAGGGCAGGCAGTCTTTCAGATACATGTGGCCCAGACAGTTTAGGGCTTTAAAGGTCAAAACCAGCACCTTGAATTGTGCCCAGAAAGCTATAGAGCCAGTGCAGGCTTTGGAGCACTGGCATAATATGCTCCCGGTGCCTCATCCCCAAAAGGAGATGAGCTGCTGCATTCTGCACCAGCTACAGCTTCTGAACAGTCAAGGGTAGCCCTATGGTACGCAGAAAGCAACTGCAATTGAACGCTGCAGTGGTGGTGTCACAGTGCTGGCTGCTGCCTGGCTGTTGATCTGACCCATGGCCGCATCAATGGTAAGCCTCTGCAAGGGCTTGCAGAGAATAAAACACCTGGGAAACAGCAAATGATGCCAGGCACATACTGTCAACCAGGAGGAGCTAGAAAAGTCTGCATGTTTGAAAATGGCATGGGCAGGCTTTTAAGGCAGTTGTTACACATGTGCCAGTGAGAGTGGGGGAGAGGGGCAGGAAGTGGTCACTCTTGGAAACAGACTTTCGCTCAGGACTCTCTGGTACTGTGTATGTGCATGATGCTGCACTCAACCGAATTAACGGGATGTGGACATGTTAGTCCGCATTTGTCTACATAGTGGCCTCCGTATGCTTTGGGGACCCCACTACAAGGGGGGGGCTGCATGTCTGGTAGGTAGTGGCCATGTGGCCGGGGGGGGAAAACACCTAATAAATGGTCAGGTGGACACCCATCTGGTGTGGGCTACCATCTTGTTTGTTAACATCCAGAGTGTCACTCACTGCTTTCATCCTCCACTTGTCACTTTAAAAAAAAAAAAGTTACTGCATTCCCATTCCAAAAAACTCAACCGTTCCTTTGCATTGTCCAAAAACTTCTTTCTAGGGAAGTAACCATGGAGTATAAACCTATCCAACCTGCTATATATTTTTAGTTGCCTTTCATAACTTGGCACCTGAACTCTTACCAGATATTGCTGAAAGCTGCAGTCCGCAGCCTACTTACTTAAAGAAATAAGTGGGTTGTACATCATATGAAGAGTGCTGGCATTCCTGAGGTAGCTAAATTGGCCATTTTACAGATGACTGAAAAATGGACAGAGCTGTTGAGAAGCTTGCCTTCCACTATGTGCAAATGTGTAGCTAAAGTAGGACTAAGCACTCTTGTGATCTTGGCTCTTAATTTCCTGCTAGATCTCGGATTTGTGCTGAGACTCTAGTGCAGTGGTTCCCAGCATCTTATCTAAGATTCTATACTGAAGTGTAAATATAATCCTGTGATCCCAGACAGCAACAGAAGACCTGCAGAGTACATAAAAAACCATCTGGATCGCAATTTTGGTTGGGGTGCTGACCTACAACTTGGAAACCTCTGCTCTAGACCTCTAGAGCCATCTAAACATGCTAGAAACAGCTTTTAGTTCTAATTGGTCTTTCTAAGTTCTCATTTTGTTAAAATGCAAACTAACTTTGCTTTTGATACATTCACAAGCACTTGAAATAACGCTGGTTTTGAAACTTAGAAAGGGACTAACACGAAGCTGAGTAACTTTCTTAAAACTGATTGGGTTCTGAGAACATAGGCCAAATCTTCTAGCCCTTTTTTTCCTAAAGCTCAGTCATGGCATTCAGAAGTGCTGGACTCCTTGTTGGTCATGGGGAAGCCAGTGAAACTCATTCCAAAACTCTGGACACTTCTTGTTTAGGTGCCTTATACAAATCATAGAATTTTAGGGTTGGAAGGGACCTCAAGTGTCATCTAGTCCAACCCTCTGCTCCGAGACAGGATAACTTCTGCCTGTCACAGACACATACTTGTCAAGCTGGGTTTTGAAAACCTCCAAGGAAGGAGATTCAACAACCTCCCTGGGAAACTTATTCCAACATTTTCTTATAGTTAGGAAGTTTTTTCTAATGTTTATCTGAAATTTGCATTGCTGCTATCCCATTCCCTCTTGTTCTGCCTTCTGACTGTGGATGTGGTTCTGCCTTCTGATGTGGCATCCTTTTAGATACTTGAAAATGGCTATCGTGTGTTTCTCTTTCTCTCTCCCCCCCCCCCCCCAATCATCTTTTCTCTAAGCTGAACATACCCAGTTTTTCAGCCTTTCCTCATATGGCTCATCTTCCAGACCCTGTTGTGTTCCTAAAACAAAAAAACTAATTGTTTCAAAAAACGTTAAAGGACCATTTCTAAACAAAACTTGGCTTTCAAAAAAATTTAACAAAATATGGTTTACCAAAACTTAAATACCAAAAAGCGTAAAAATAAATTACTTCCATTACAAAACACATTTAACAACATACAGTGTAATAAAACTTAAATGCCAAAAAAGCATGGAAATTATTTACACTTTGTTATCTATACCGCGTAATGTAACATCAACAGTAAGACACCATATTACTTAATTTATTACCATAACATATTTACTGTACATGCATACTCTTTTTTACTATTTTCCACTAACTAAATGACGACATTATTTCTTTAGAGGTCATTTATTTATTATCATAAGCCACCTACAACTATGGGTAATTTCAGACATTACGGGATCACAGTCAACCACCCTGAATCACAGTGGATTCAGGGTGGTGGCTGTGATCCCGTGAACGTCTATTTGCTCCCAGCCCAATGTTCACCACAGTGAACACCCGGCCGGGATCAAATTGACCAGGGTTCTGGAGGTGAGGCCGGCCTCACCCGCAGAACTGTAGTTAGGTTGGCCACGGTCCAGGATGGGGCTTGTAATGGCCACAATGAATGACTGTTTGCCAGCCCCATCCCGGAACCAGGTCCCAACCACGGGACAGGATCAGGCGCAGCGGCCTCATTGGCCACTGCGCCCGCCCATGTCCCCAAGGGTGGGCAACCATGGACATATGGGGGGGGGGGGCTGAGTGGTCGTGCCTTGCAGCCCCGCCCCCTCAGAGATTCCCCTCTGCGATCAGGCCAGCACGTCTGATGGATAGCTGGTCTGATTACAGACTGGGATCCAAGACGGATTCCAGTCCAGTGTTCAGCATGGTGGGCCAAAAGACCTGTCATGTCTGAAATTACCCAATTTTTCACAATGCCGTAACTCTGTCCTTCATATTTATAGAAATTCAGTAACCTTTATACAATGAAATTCTATGCAAAAGGACAGAGTTAAGGTATTGTGAAAAATTTTCATAGATGACTTGAAGGTGAATGAAGCCCTCTTCGGAAGTTTTTGTGGCTTTTTTCCACTTAAAATATTTACATATATAGTAGTTCTGCGAACCTACATATTGCCTCATTCACACAATTTTCTTGTTCTTCCCCATATTGTGATTATGTTTGGGGAAAAGGCAGGGGAAATACTTGTCAGTCAAAAATCCCCCTGAGTAAGTAGAAGTTTGCAATATCACATTAAAACAAATTATCACTTTTTTAAAAAATCAGCTAATCTTTCTCTGGCTTACAATGTTTCACTGGCTCTAACCTGTATTCAGTTTTATGAATGTATGGAGTTATAACTATCTATTAGCTTCTTATGTCAAGCAATTTTTATATACACTTAACATACATGGCACACTTCTTCATATGGCTGGAAGCAGCCTATGAAAGTTTAAAGCAAATGTAGCAAATAAAAGTCCAGATTGATTCTTGCCAAGGGAAGGGCTGCTTGCAATATTATTTTTCCCCATGCATCTTGTCATTTGGCTCTTGATGGTACTTAGGTTCAAGGGGGATGCATGTCTGGCCTAATAATTGAAGGTTGGCTACTCTGGGTCTGCCCTGTAGTTCCAGATTAGAAAACAAATGTGTTATTGGCTCTCAGTAGCCAATACCCCATTTATTGTGGTTATTATTGGTCAGAAGCTCTGCTACCCAAACCCCGTTTATTATAATGCCTTAATACCTGTTCAGACAGACTTGGTTTAAACACTTTTACTTGCCAGCATGAACAGGATGTAGCTGTGTGTTTTAAACAGTTACAAGAGCAGTTTTTTAAAGGAGTATTTTAGACAAGCAATATGACTATCAGCAATTCAATAAAAATGTTAATGGCAGAACAGGAACCATTATTCTATATTAATAGCATATAATACAGCTGGAGAGTGTCCCTTCAGTTTAATCAAGTGGTGCAGCGCAATTAGGGGAGAAATGCTTTGGTGTCCCAATAATATTTTATTGGCAAGCTGCCTATGAATTCTCAACCTCATTTTTCCCCCCTCTGCAAATGAGTTCCAAATACTGTCTGTCTCTCTCTCCCCTCAGGCAGACACCACCCACCCTCTGACCAAGCACAGAAAAATAGCCTCTTCATTCCGAGACTCATCCTTGTTTGATATCTTCACCCTCTCGTGCAATTTACTGAAACAGGTAGGGAGACTGGAGTTTCTGTCCTGTCTTGAAGAATGTCTGTAATGTAAAGAGCTTCTGGGCTAAATCTCTGTTGGATTTCCATCGAGACAGGTGCTGTCTAGACTTTGCTATTTCTCCTCACATTAGACTTCGAAGACATGTTCAGAATAGATTCCTAGCTTCATAACACATCTCTGCACTGAACAAGTGCCTGGTCTTGGACCTGACCACTTACCTTACCTGATCAAAATAATTACGGCTGTGAAGTTTCACATTAAAATGTTACATATTAACTTTTTAAATACAAGCCTAGCTTAGAAATGTCATAGCTTAGTAGTTTGTATCTTGGAAACCCGTAAGTGGCCCTCAACTAGACCACTGCCAAGCCTCGGTTTCTCCCAACAATCATGCACCCACCGGAGAAAGCAGCATCTAGCACATGAGCATTGCAGTCATCACCCTGAGAGGGTTGCGACATTCACAGGGACTAAACCCCTTACCTTATGCAGCCATGGCCAGCCCGCAAGGAGCATGCATCCATATCAAGCTGGTAGACTGGGAATGAAGCTGACCATGTTGAGCAGCTACAGACAGTCTTCAAAGAGCATCTGCTGGGCTGCCCCCATCTCTGGTGGGCCCATGAGAAATTTTTGACGGTTGGTAGTGGTCTTTTGGCCCCAAATGTTTTGGAATCTCCATCACAGCTTGTTTTCAATTGGAAACACTTTGGTCACAAGATCTTGATTTAATCACTGTCATGTTGGAAACGCAAACTATTGTGCCAGTGTGAGAGAATAGGAAAGTGAAATAATAATTACCAACAGCAAAATTAGTCTAATTTTACCTCCACATTGAATAAGTGTAAGAAAAGTGAAGACATGGCCAGTTTCTTCTAAGACTCTCTCAAATTTTCCAGACAAAATTTTTGTGTGTGAGAGAGAGAGAGAGAGAGAAATATCTTGGCAGCATCTCCTATAGCAGCAGCAGGATTTCATAATGAAAATTGAAATGTTGCCTAGAATTCTCTTGCACGTGTGTCTGCATGTTTGCCTTGGTTTATTTTAGTTCTGCATCGCTCAAGAGGTGAAATGGAACTCAGAGGCTTGAATAACATTGGGATCAACCCTCTGGTTTTAGCTGTCCACACTTCTCCACCAACCTTCTTCTTTCTCCCCCCCCCCCCCCCCCATGTCCCAGTTTTAAGGACAAGTTGGGGTGGGTTTTGTTGTCCCAGTTAACATCGGTACTTTCCTGTGATTAACACCGACTATCCCAGTTTCCTTTTGTTGTGTGTTATAAAATCAGACATTTCGTGGCCGAGCAAGTGGTTTTCTGTGGGAAATTTGTGGTACAATATTGGGATATGGTTTGTCTTGAAAGATCCAAGGGTTGGAATTCACATGTTACCAAGCCCACCAGTGATGCAGGGGTGGGGTGTGTGGAATCAAAATGGCCGACGACCCTTGTTCAGTGAATTGGCTATATCTCCATTATGAATGGTCATAGAGCAACCATTCATAGCTCAAATCAAAGGTAATTTTATGCTCTTTAATGTTTATATAGGGTGCAAATTGATAACAAAAAATCAGTTAAGGTGCTATATGAAAAAAATAAAAACATGTTCTTCCTACACATTGACACACTTTAATATAATAGTATGTAGTTTAAGTGAGCAAATGAATACAACCCAATTCAAACAACATAAACATGTTTATAAGTAATTTTTAAAAAGACAGAACTTTTACAGATTTATGTTTTGCATTACTAATTGTTTGCCGCAGTATTAGCCACTTCTTTCATTCACTGTCGTCATCTGAATTGTATGAGTCTTCTAATACCTGATTCATACAGTTCCAGGTGTCATTATCATCAACATCCAAGCAGCTACACATGTAAGTGCATGGAAAACCATGGCGACAGCAGCCATAGAGTTGTGACGCGCATCTGTTCTTTTTACATGAGCATTTCACTAGCTGTAGAATAGCCTGTGTAGCTGGTGGCATTGGGGTCATCTGGGGTACATAACTGTTGTTTCTTATCTCCTAGCCATAACCTGTTTCTGCAGATGGAATGTCTGGATTAGAACTGATATTATTTCTCCATACCATGCATTGGTAATGTGCCCGTAGTATGGCAAATCAAAGAGCAGGCTGTGTTGGAGGTATCTTCTCTGATTTGGCAATTTTCTTCTGGAACAAAGCCCATTGGACATCCCCAACATTTGTTTTTGTGGAGTTGGGCAAGAACAGCTTGCAAACAAAATGTTCTAATGCAGTGATTGTATCCTCTGATGGTGTTTCACCCAGTCCAAGTTCAGAAACAGCTTCTAAAATGTTTTGATCCGATTAGCTGGAAAACTTTCCAACAAAAAACTTTGCCTTTACCAGCAAAACCACCAATGGTATCGCAACCAGTGAAGGCATGAAAACCAGGTAGCACATCCACCCTTTGTGACCCGAAAGCATCATAAATAGGTTAAAAAGGAATCTCTCTTTTTGACCAGTGGCAACAATGCAGAATGTTTGGTGGCATAGCATGGGGTATTGTCGAAGTGCTAATACGACAACATCTGTGTCATGTGAGTAAATGTGGATCAACGTTGCACCTCTTGAAGTTGCAGCATGAAGTATCGTTTTGGTGTCTGCTTCTTCTTGAGTGCTCTGTATGTGGATCACTGAACAGTGAGTGGCTGCCACCATGGCTCCTCATGCCGCAACCGCATGCTGCTGTTGTTTGCCAAACTTTTCAAGGCTCTTGTGTGCCAAATATGCAGTTAACTCTGTTTTTGCCTGAACATGTGACAGCAACATTTTCAGAGACGCATTCCTGATCCTAGTACTGTCTCCAATATGGTAGGCAATTGCCACACCATCTGCTAGTCGTTTGGTACGAGATGCACTTATCAGTGACATTGGAATGTCGTACCTATCACACCCAACTTGTAATTCGTCATAGGATCCATAGTAGGACTGTAATTGGTCAAGGAAATGGTTGGCTAAGTCTTCACACATGTATATGAATGGAGGCTTATCAAGACTTTGCAGCAATTCCATTCCATCAAAGATTGCAACCCACATTTCTTGTGGTATCAGGTACATGATAGTTTGCCAATGAGATTCAAGAATTGAAAGGTCACTCTTCTTTGTTAGTAAGAGAAGGTCTCCCTCAGCTGTAAAGAGAGAGCGTGGAACCACGGCAAGCTCATAATTGCTAATGGTATGTTTCAAATCTACGCTTCGTCTAGACTTTGCAATCAACAGTAGTCTCCCAAGCAATCCACGATCTTCCTTTAGCTCCAGTATCCTTGAGTGCAATTCCACAGTCACAGTGTTGCCATTGGTCTTCCACATACTTAGTTTCAACATTTTCATTGGAGATCACAAGTTGATGGTGTTGGTTTTTATATGATTTTCAACAAACTCTTCATAGGCGATCTGTCCAATGACATTTCGGGAACAAATGTCTTGTTTTATCTTGTCACCCATTACACTATTTGTCATACAGTTCAGCAGATCTCCAGATATTTCTTTGAACACATTCTTCAGCACATCAACAAACCTGGCTACGTTATTTTCCTGCCACTCTAAAAAAGCTTTGGTATCTTCATGATGTAACCATATGTCATAGCTATAGCAGTTTGTGAAATGCCCATATCTGCCCTGTTCACACTTCTTTTCTTTCTGAAGACCTATTTTCCACCCTGCCAGAAACAAGCCATCTGAAGAATGACTACACCTCTAATGGAATATGCTCCTCTGTTACATCCAATGATCCTGTGAACTCCCGTCTCTTAGCATTGCTAATAGACTTCCATAGGACACGTGCTGCATTGTACAAAACTCGCATGTTCACTTCAATATCATCATCAGTATTTTCAGCTGCCGCACCTATGACACAATCCCGTGTTCCTTTTATGCTAACAACCTCTGGTTCATTTCTTCTTGAAGGTCGGTGGAATTCAGCATCCAAAATGTTCTTTCAGCAGTTTCTTAATGGTTTTCCATGGTATAGATGGAGTACTCACATTGTTCATGGCACGGATGTTTTCATATGTGGTTTGTACAGTACCCATACTTATTGGTCCATTTTTCAGACAATCATTTAGCAAATTGATGAATTCAATCTCCACTGCTGCTTCAAAGACTATAGATTTGGTATGCTCATCAGTGTCAAGTCGGCATAACACATGTGTAACATTCTTTGCCCAGCATGGCAGATGGTATGTAACATCAGTGGCATATCCATTTTCTGCGTTGATTGCTGTGTTGAGTTTGATCTGCAGGACTTCATTTCCACTCTTTCTGATACGTTCACTGAGATTTTTCTGTGCATTATTGACTGAAAGTTTTTGAAGGGGATTTGTTCAGGTGTGAAGGCTGTCGTAAAAAAAATAAAATTTACTTTTACTATATGGAATGCATTGTGATTCTGTCCATCTTCTCCTACTGGAATTTCTGTACGATTGTGTTGCAGCAGGTACTACTGATTGGCTCTGTGTCTCATACTGCTTTTTCACTCAATCAAGTTTTCCTTTATCGGTGACATTGATAACAATTCCTGTGCCATGATGCCTTGTTGTCTACTAACATTTGTACGGTGATTTCACGCAGTCGCAGGATGGATACAATGTACGTAGGGTCTTGGTACTTGGCCCATTCTTCTCCCTGGGGATCCTCCTGGACGGCCAGTGCGACAGCAGGGTAGATCCCTACCAGTACCACCAGGAGGCAGACCATCAGATTTTCTGGAGCATGCTCAGAGGGATCTAGCCCCCAGAACTCCAGTTGTTCGTCTGCCTCCACACCAACAGGACGCAGGCCAGCTGCCTCCGCAACTTTTTCAGGCAGCAAAAAATTCAGAAAAGCCTCCAGGTGCCAGGGGGGAGAACCTCTTCTCCCTGTTCATCCTCCCTCCTCTGGAGTGGGTCTTTGGAGGATTACATCCGGGTGCGCCCCTCTCCCAGGCATGGGGGCCCCGCAGAGCGGGCTTAGCTATTCCCGGCAGGGCTTTAGCTACGGGACCACAGGTCCCCTTCCCCCCACTACATCTGAGACTGGCTGAGAGATCAAACAGCTACCGCAACATGGAGCCCAACAGCGCTGCTTCCCCCAACCACCGAGCTGCTCAGGCAAGTCTAGCTCCAGCACTCTCCTACAGTGGCGCAACAGCTCCCGGTCCGACCCAAGGGAACACGACAGGCCAGGGGAAAAACCCAGCCTGCTTCCCGCTTGACCCTGCGCCTCCCCTCCGGAGCACGGCTACAGGCCCCAGCATTTTGGCAGGCCGCTCAGATCAGCGACGAGGGGGGAAAACTAACCCAAAAGCAATGGCCACCATGAGGAGTGCAGCGGCAGCAGGAATCGAAACTACAACAGGCCCTGAGGGGTCTGCACCACCAGTAAGCATACCCTGCTTCCTGCCCCCCCCGACCCCAGGATTCACAGATGGAGGTTCTCAGGGAGATCCCCAAAGAACATAAAAGAAAGAGATCCCCTGCAAAGCCCCAAAAAGCCCAACCCTATAAAGGGCGGTGCAGGGAAAGGGAAACTCCCTTTATCAAAAAAGCCCCGAAAGGTTCCCAGGCCTCTAGACTCCCCCACATCATCAGAAGCAGCATCCGAGGGGGTCAGGTCTATAGACTCCTTCAGTGAGGTAGAAACTTCAACTAGAAGACAGGCTAGAGAAAAGGAGTTCTCTTTACTCCAAGCTAGCAAGGAAGAAAAGGGGGCAGCAGAGGCCCAGGGCTCAGATGAGCTCCATGCCTCTGAGGGAGTCAGCATCTGCTCCTTCCCTGAGGAAGGAGAGATTGAGGAACCAGAAATTGAGGCCTCCTCAGACCCGGATAGACAGTTCCCTTCCAAATACAGGGACCACATCTTCCAACTGGTGATAAAGGAGAGAAAAAAGATAAACACGATTCCTCTGAATCCTCCGAGGGAGAAGAGGAAGAGAGGGAATACATTCCCTGTGCTAGAGCCAGGAATAGAGGAATGGTCCTGGACAGGGCCTATGAGCAGATAATGAGTGGCAGCTGCCTAACAAATCCTGCAAAATGAATAAAACCCAGCTGTCTCTTTACTCCCTCACAAAAAATAAGGAATCCCTGCTAGCCATCCCCAAAGTGGATGCTGCAGCAGCCTCTCTAGGAAGAAATTCGGTCTTCCCTACCGAGGGAGAATGTTTCCCCCGAGACCCTACAGAACAAGGGTATCAAATGCAATCTCAGGAGAAATTTTGAGGAAATATCCTCAATCATTAAGATGGCCACTGTCACCTCTTATTTTTCCAGAGCCCTTATGATTTGGATTAAGCGCGCCAGCAACCCCCGAGTTTCAATTAAGATGACCAGGGTCCTCTCCACCAGGATCCAACTAGCTTATGCCTTCATAGCGGATTCTTCCACCGACATGCTTCGCTGGGCATCAAGGGCAGCTGCCTCTAACGTGGCAGCACATTGCCGGCAATGGCTCAGGTTATGGAAGGGAGATGCCACAGCCAAAAATACCCTAGTGGGGGGACCCTTCCAAGGCTCCAAGTTGTTCAGCATGTGCCTAGACAAGGTCCTGGCAGATGCCTCTGACAAGTCAAAAAGACAAACCCTACAAAGCATGGGGATTAATAAAAAGCCCTTTCGTTCCTTCAGCACAGGGTACTCACCAGCAGGTGGCACCAGACATCCATTCTATCCTAACGGGAAACCAACAGAAGTACAAGACCAGATGGAACAGACAGAGAAACTCCCAACACCAGAACCAAACAATCCCAGGGCCCTACTCGACCACAATCAGACGCATGACTACCCAACCCACAGGAACAGTCCTGTTCCCACAGGAACAGTCGTCCCTCGGAGGGGGACTACAGCGCTTTGCGCACAGATGGCTTCAGTCCACAACAGACGCATGGGTTCTATGCACCATCCAGTGGGGATACACAATCGAATTCTCCCGATTCCCTCGTCACTCCTGCTGTGCCTCGCCGGTCTCCAGCAACCCAGCCAAACAGACTGCAATGCACACAGAAATCAACAGACTCGGAGACATCGAAGCCATAAAACCCGTCCCACCGCTCGAAACAGGTTATGGACTTTATTCCATCCTCTTCCTGGTACCAAAAAAGTCAGAGGAATGCCGCGTGGTGCTGGACCTCAAAAAACTAAACCGATTCATCAAACTACGAAAACTCAAGATGGAAACCCTGTAATCCATCCGCATAGCCACTCGTCTCACGAGATGGCTAACATCCCTCGATCCGAAAGAGGCCTACCTACACGTCCCCGTCCTCCTATCCCACAGGCGATGGCTATGCTTCACGTATGCCCGGAAGCACTGGCAGTACAAAGCCCTCCCTTTCGGCCTAACCACCTCACCGAAGACATTCACAAAGGTTTTGATCCCCCTCATTGCCAATCTCAGGATTGAGGGCATCAAAATACACCCATATTTCGACAACATACTCATCAGGTCACCCTCCCACAACCAAGCGACAACAGATGTCCACAGGGTCATAACTTACCTACAAGAACACGGCTTCGTAGTCAACCTAAAGAAAAGCCACCTAACCCCATCTCAAACACTAGAACACCTGGGGGTAATCTTCGACACCCGCAATGCCAGAACCTCCCTCACACTACAGAGGCAAGAAAAACTCCGAACTCTTAATACACCAGATCTCGAAGTCCAGCAAAGCCAAGCTCAAGACACTCACCAGCCTCTTAGGAGCAATGATCTCATGCCTCGGGATCCTACGCTGGGCCAGGTTTCACTCCAGACCTCTCCAACGTTTCCTACATCCTTGGCAAGACCCTCTGACACGAGGAGAGAATCCATGGGTACCGATCCCGACACCTCTGGAGAAATCTTTCCTCTGGTGGACAGAGGCGAACAGGTTCAAATCAGGCATTCCCCTGACAGACCCCGGCAGGATCGCCATCACCACCGATGCGAGCCTCCTGGGCTGCGGGGCCCACTCCCAGGGAAGGTTGGCGCAAAGGAGGTGGCTCCCCTGGGAGAAGAAACACCACATCAATTGGCTGGAGCTACGGACCATTTACCTAGCCCTACAAGCCCTAGCCCCAGCCCTGCGGGGGGAACACATCATGGTGTATACGGACAACACCGTCGCCAAAGCCTACATCAACCACCAGGGAGGCTCCCGCTCAGAGGCTCTCCATCAACAAGTGACCGCTCTCATCAGCTGGTCACAACGCAACCTGAAATCCATTAAAGGTAGTCCACATTGCGGGAAAGAAGAACGCTCAAGCCAACTGGCTCAGTCGAGTAAAGATCGACCCGTGGGAATGGGCTCTTCACCCCATGGTATTCAACACCATAACCGAGACCTTCAGCAAACCAGAAAGACCTATTCGCATCGGCCTGGTATATGACTTCCCTCCTTTTCCCCTTCTGCACAAGACTGTGGCAAAAATTAAAAGGGAGCAGGCCACCATAATCCTAGTCACACCCTTCTGGCCCCGACACCCATGGTTTGCGGACATTCAAGAGCTGAGCTCGGAACCCCCCCTTAGGCTTCCGAACATTCTGGACCTCCTGTCTCAGGGCCCCATCCTCCACGACAACCCAGCAGCCCTGAGACTAACAGCATGGAAATTGAAAGGAGGGCTCTAAAAAAAGTTGGGCTACTCCTAACAAGTCCTGGATACCATGCTACAATCAAGGCGCCCAACCACAAAGAGAATCTGCCAGAGCACCTGGGCTACCTTTGCTAGATGGTGTGAGTGTAGAGAGGTCAGGCCAGCTAAAGCCCCGGTTAGCATTATCCTGGACTTCCTCCAGGAGGGATTAAGCAAGGGTCTAAAACCTAATATTCTCCGAAGACAGGTAGAAGCCCTCAATAGTGTTCTCTGTACAGTCCAGGTCCGCAAGATAGCAAAGCATCCCCATGTGATCCATTTCCTAAGGGCATCCAGAGTCATCTCCCCTCCGGTAGTACACCGATTCCACTCTTGGAGTTTAAATATACTACTTAAAGCCCTCACTAAGACGCCCTTTGAGCCTCTTAGGGAAGTCTTGTTTTACTATTTGTCCCTTAAAGTAGCTTTTCTTATAGCCATCACTTCAGCCCGCAGAGTTTCAGAACTCAGCGCGCTCTCCATGCACCCCGCCTTCTGCTCCTTCAAGGAGTCCTCGGCGGTTCTCAGACTCGACCCCTCTCTTTGCCCCAAGGTGGACACCCGTTTCCACAGGGAACAAGAGATTGTCCTCCCGTCCTTTTGCCCAAAGCCTTCCCACCCACAAGAGCGAGTCTGGCACACCCTTGATGTCAGAAGAGCTATGCGAATATACTTGGATAGAACGGCTCCCTTCAGGAAGTCCTCTGCCCTGTTCATAGCCTACAGCCCCCAGAGGAGGGGACTGAGAGCATCCAAAGTGATCATTGCAAGATGGATGACTCTATGCATTTCCGAAGCCTACAAAGCTGAAGGAAAAACCCCTCCCCTGGGGGTCTTCGCCCATTCCCTTAGAGGAGCAGCCACTTCCGAAGCCTTCAGAAATTCGACTTCCTATGGGGAAATTTGTCGGGTAGCGACGTGGTCCTCGGTACACTCCTTCACCAGACACTACAGGATCCCACTGCACAAATCAGCGCAGGCAGCTTTTGGGAGACAGGTGCTCCAGGCGGTTCTGTAGAGGATATAGTTATCCCCTCCATCAGACACGACCTTTGTCTCCTACCTCTGTTATTTCCCTCCCTCAAATCTCAGGAATGGGACACCGCTTGGGTACGTCCCTGCTGTCGCACTGGCTGTCCAGGAGGATCCCCAGGGAGAAAGGAAAATTGGGCACTTAACTCTGAATTTTCCTTCTGCTGGGGATACTCCTGAAGGGCCAGTTCCACCCGGAGTGAGGAATGACTCTGGGATGCTGTGGACACGGATACATGGGCAACAATTCGCCCAACAGTTCAGACACACCCCGTTGGGTGTGAGCTCACAGTCAAAACTGTTCATAACTTTCTTTTTCTAGTTTCAGAATTTAATAGCTTTTTAACATAAGTTAAGCAGTGTGGAATAACACTTAGAACGACTGGTGTTCTAGGGGCTAGATCCCTCTGAGCATGCTCCAGAAAATATGATGGTCTGCCTCCTAGTGGTGCTGGCAGGGATCTACCCTGCTGTTGCACTGGCCGTCCAGGAGTATCCCCAGCAGAAGAAAAATTCAGAGGTAAGTGCCCAATTTTCCTTTCTATACTGTTTAGAACCCGCTTGTGTGACTTAGTTGTTGTTTTTTACTAAACCTTCCATTCCTTTTGGCATGTTATACATAGTGAATAGTTGATATCCATATTATACATAGTGAACAGATGATATCCATTTTTGGAACTTTATTCTCCAGCATACTTGCTTCCATGGCTACTCACACTTCAGTATCTGAAACGAAGTGAAAACATGTTTTTATTTTTATTTTTTTTTCATATAGCACCTTAACTGATTTTTTTATGTAACGCCACAACCCCAGAGATGGAGGGGATTAATAATTAATAGGGACCCCCCCTTTTAATTCCTTCCACCCTCCTTTAGGCTGCGAGTCCCTGAGTGTGTGTCTCATGGTGCCAGGTGCCTCCACCCAAGGGACTTTAGTGGGATAGATCCACAAATGCAGGTCACTAGGGAATAATACAATACCCCATCAGCACACCATAGGCCAATATACAATGTAATACAAAGACAGATAGTAACCCTTTATAATATGAGAGAAAGAAAACCATCAACGTAACTCACAGTACAGAAGATAGTCCCCACCCCCTTTTAGCCCAGCCCTTCCCTTAACATGTATAGAGGGGTGGGTTGTTTTGTTTGTTGCAGCGCTGTACATTGACCGGCGTAACTCACAGATAAAGAGTCTCAGAGAAATCTCCTCACAAGGTCTCTGGTGGCGAGAGCAGTTCCCTGGCTCTCATGAGTTTCAGGCTGCTCTCAGTAACCAGTCTGGGCAGGATGTCAGGCTTGTGTTGGATAGCAGGATCCCATGAAAGACAGCTCCACGGCCAGGACAGGGTAGAGCCCCCTCCTCCTTCAGACACTCCACGCATCTCCACTCAAGCTCCTTCCCTTAAACTCTTGTCTCCCTCTCCCTCAGACTCTTCCTGCCTTTCTCCAACTGCCCCCAAGCCCCTCCCCTTCAGGGGTTCTAAGCCTCCCAGGAATAGTAGTTTTACCATGTCAGTTAAGGCTAAGCACTGCTGCTCCAATGGTGGCTACATTTATCAATTTGCACCCTATATAAACATTAAAGAGCATAAAATTACCTTTAATTTGAGCTATGAATGATTGGTCTACGAACATTAATAACTGAGATATAGCCAATTTACTGAACAAAGGTCAGTAACAAGTTTTCTTTTTGACATGAATGAGGAGTTGGTCTACAAGGTGCTAATGATCATGTGTAGATCATAGTCATAAATATAAAGCAAAATTGTCCAGAGGTTGAGGAATGGCCGCTCAACAGGCAAGGAATATGGAAGCTCCAAAAAGGGAGGGAAAAGACAGAGAAGCACTTGGGAACTCTGCCCACAAGGCTGAGTAAAAAAAATTGAAAGGAAACAGTCCCATCTGGGACCAATACAGTCTTTCCCTAAAAGAAAAGTCTGCATCTGGGGACAAAACCTTAAAGAAAAGTAAGAATTGCCCTTGAAAAATGGGAAAGGAAATTAAAAAAATTAACTTTAGGGCAAAAGAGAAATGGCTTGAAAAGAGTGAAAATTGAGAAAAATTAAGGTAAATTGAAAATAAAAATGACTTGAAAAGGGGAAAATGAAGTTAAAATGAAAATAAAATGTAAAAATAAAAATAAAGATACAGGGAAAAAGGAGAAAAGTAGCCTTAAAGTAGCTTTAAAAGTAGTTGGGTTAGGGTGGGATGGGATGGGTTTATACTGTATTAATTGTTTGTTGTATATTTGAATATGTGTTAAAATGCTGTGAGCCGCCCCAAGATGCCTGAGGCAGGAAGGAGCAGCATATAAGTTTTAGAAATAAATAAATAAAACTGTGTGCAATTAGGCAATCTCTGAAGAAGCACTCAGTCTGTTACACACACTGAAGGTAGGGGCATGGCAGATGTTCACAGCAGCCAGTGAAACACTGTGCTGGGCAGTTCCAATAGAGCCCAAATCAATCTGTGGCCATCTTAGGATGGAGGAAGTTCTTCAGTTTGTCCTTTTCAAACCACATAGAAAGGATCTTTGCACAAAGATCTCAGGACTCCGTTAGACTAGAGCAATAAAACAGGTGCAAGCTGACAATATCTTAGGTGGCATTGGAAAAACTCTCTGCCCACCCTACGTTGCTTTGGAATCGCCCCACAGCAACAAATTATAGAGCTCTGCAGCTGAAGTGTGTGCTGCTATTGTTTGTGCAACAATACAAATACATTATTTCCCAGTCAGAGAGGAAGGTGGAGTAACAGGATCCTCTTCTGCTAAATGCACATCAGGCAGATCATGTAGTCCTGTGCTCTACACTAATAAGAGTGCCTTAATCTGATGACACTTCCAGAATAATTATTAGCTGACAAGCATGGTTGCCCTTCATTGTCACTGTGATAGTTGAGTGAAAAGGAAGTGTCAGATACTCTTCTTATGTAAAACAGCTGCTAAAAAGATAAAAGAGATTCTTACATTTTTAAGTAAGGAACTGTGATGTTGTTTAAACTGATGTCAGAAGTGGCCTCGCTGCCTTGACAGGTGACACATGGTGCTTATGAAACTTGCATTATCTTGATAAAATGGAATTTTTGCTCTGGGCTCAGCTGTCGCCTTTCTCTTTTATCTAATGTATTCTATAGGCTTCAGGGAAGAACCTGAACTTGAATGATGAAAGCCAGCATGGGCTACTCATGCAACTACTCAAGCTCACACACAATTGTCTGAACTTTGATTTCATTGGCACATCCACAGACGAGTCCTCGGACGATCTCTGCACGGTGCAAATCCCAACCAGCTGGAGATCTGGTAATACTCCTGGTGGGTGGGGAAAGAAGGTTAATCTGAAAACTGGTTAACTACTGCCCTGTCTGTGCTACATTGGTGCAATAATGTCGTAGAAGCAGATTTACAGACCATTTGTGCTCTTGCAATGGTCATAAGCATGATTCTAGGCATAGTGTCAATTGACCATAAGCCACCAGTCTTCCACTCCTTTCTTTCTATACCTGGATGACCAAACCGTGGCTGCTTGCCCATGTTATGGCACCGCCAAATCTCTTAGGTGGCGTATGTCCCGGTGCGCTTTGCACGTGGGCGTTTGATTAAAAGCATAATCAGCCATGTCATGCGGCTTTTTTTTCTTACAATTGTCAGAGCTCAAAATCCAGCCCTGACAATCGTAAGAAAAAAAAGGTACATGACATGGCTGATTATGCTTTTAACCAAGCACCCATGTGCAGAGCATGTCAGGAGATTCGGCGGCACCATCACGTGGACGAGCAGCCTGTAACTTGGGAGCCACATGCAGCTCTTGGTCAATTCAAGCGTGGTTCTTGGCTATAGCCTGTTTCAGGCCCCGTTATGCCTTAATAGTTCTGTTTGTCTTTATTGCACGCGAGTCACAGCTGCTTCTCAGAACCGTATCAGCAGAGCACTAGCTCCACCAGCCAATCACAAAGCAGGAGATGCTTCAAAGAGGCATGTGTGTGTACGTGTGGCTTGGGGCCATTTGATGAACACTTTGGTATGTGGCTCTTTGATACATGGGTTGAGAACTTTGGCCGCCCTTGTCTTACACTACGTGGGCTTTTAAAAGCATGTCCATGGCCAGCTGAAATTCTTAGTATGCTGATCATTGTGAGAAGGAGGAAAATAAACCAGAAGGAAAATACCTCACCAAGAGACAAGGGTTTCTCCTGAAAGAGAGACTCCATCAGTCCTCTTTTTAAAGCAGTGTTCCCTTGACATATAAGTGTTGAATTATTTGGCACTGCTTCTGCAATTACTGTCTAGTTCCTTCATTCTTCAGAAGGCAGAACGGTGCCTATTCTTGACGTCCTTGTGTAATTGTGTCCTCGAGCTTCTTGGAAAATAACTGCTAATTTGATTTCTTCCTTTTAAAGCCTCGTATTTCTGTAGCATAGTACAAAACAGTGTATGTTTGAGTGGCAATGTGTTTATTTCTTGATAGAAGCAGATTTAAAGCACAGAACTATCATTCTTTGAAACTATACTTGTGAAGTACTTTTTAGTGTATTGAGCATGTATGTCAATGTAGTTTGGGCAGCTAAGTGTAATGGCGTGACTGTAAGCATGCTAAGATTCGTTGTCAAAGTACTCAGTGGATAGCAACAATGCAGAGTTGTCCACAGTAAAATGCTTTTTTCTGTCTGTTTCAGCATTTTTGGATTCCTCGACCCTACAGTTGTTTTTTGACCTGTATCATTCCATCCCTCCTTCGTTTTCACCTCTGGTGAGTTCATAGTTTATTAAACCAAATCTGACAGAGCCATTACTAGGGGTATCGTTGGTAGATGGGTCTTGTGTAGTTAGTATTGCTTGGATTGCTAGACCAGTTGCTTTTCACTGTGGTAGTGTTAGCATGGTTACATAGAGACAAACCAGAGGTTCTGCCAATGGCTGTGGAAAGGACTAACCAGCAGCTCATTTGTTAGGAACGCTACTATTCTGCTCTTCTCTAGCACCTTCCACCTGAGAATCTGTAAGTGCCATAAATAAATTAAGCCTTCCACTCTCTCAAGAGGGCAGTAGGTGGTGGCATCACCACTTTTATGGATTGGGGAATTAAGGAGCAGAGAGAGTTTTCCCCAGTGTCAAGCAGCAAGTCTGACCAAGGTTAGAGTAGGGTTGCGTGCACACCGGGGAGAAACGGGGGGTGGGGGGCTCCCATAAGCTGAAATCACGGCAAGAGGATCACGTGACATTTTGTAATGTGATTAGACCATATCTGCTGTGATTTCAGTGATGGGAGACAGGTCTGAATTTTCAGCTCTGTCTCCCATCACTGAAATCACAGCAGATATGGGTAATCACATAAAAAACCCACGCACATGTGTGGGACGTCACATGATCCTCCCTGCCATGATTTCAGCTCGCAGCAGTTCCTCACCCCACCCCTGGTCTCATGTGCAAGTGGCCTAAGACCCAGAAGCCAGACTCATCATCCCATTTTCTGTTCACTAGACCAGCTTGTTCCCAAACGTTTGAGACCAGGACACCACTTGTCAATCCTCGGTTTCTCTCAGACAACAGTGCATTCTTGGGAGAGAACTGTGGCATGGTGCATGCTGATTATGCGTGGGCCATAGCTGCGCAAAGCAGGCTACTTCAGTTTCCACTGGCACTGCGGCTATCTCTGGGGGCAGAGGACCCAGGGGATGACAAATGCCATGTGCTGTCTGTGGAGAAGCTGTCAGCAGGGACTAAAACTTACTTTGCTGTAGCTGTGGCATATCCTGTGGAACTTACCATGGCTTTATGGATCACAGTTTGGGAACTGGTGCAATAGATCAGTGGTGGGGGAGCCTCAGGTCCAGGGGCCAAATGCAGCCCACAGCTAGTTTTTATTTGGCCCCTTTCCAGTTTCTGGATCTGGTCCTTGGACCCAGTTCCTACCCTCAAGCACTGAGTGAGCTCAGAAGAGAGAAGAGATGAGGGCATGTATACAAGGATAGAGGATGGATCCATAATCTCGACTTCCTTGTGTGCATCTCTTAAGCAACCTACCCAACTCCTGTGTGACTCTTAGAGCTTGTACTAATTTTCAAAGTGGCCCCAGGAAGGAAAAATGCTCCCCTGGGCTAGATACTGTTGCTTCCTGTCATCGAAAGGACTTGTGGTGTCTGCTCAAATAGGGAGTTGCATGATTTGACTTCTTTTAAAATAAACTATTGTCTGTCAATCAATGCCGGATGCTGTAATAACTGAACCAGTTTGGGGAGTTCCTTATTCGATAGCACACATGCACACAGCAGGCAGACTCTGAAACTTCAAATGTGCTGCCCAGCAGTAGGAGTAATGATAACACTCCTAATGATAAGCTGTTCTGATCTGTGCCACCAGCACACACGGATGCTGTGGTCAAAAGATGAATCTGCAGATGCCCTTCATGTGCTGTGTGCCATATGTGGAGACAGGTGCTTTGAAAAAAAGCCATTAGGCACCTTAGCTCCAGAAATCTTACAGGCTGATTTCTGCATCCTCCCAGCAATAATAGATGAGTGCAATGTGCAGTTTGCCCTGCTGTTGGCATAGGTTTCCCTGAAAACATGTCATGGTGGATAAAACAGGACAGGAACTTAGGATTGTTGGTTGAATGTTGTTGGGGGTGGTTTCTGGCTATGTGCTGTGCAGTGAAAACATGTCTTGCTTTTGGCCAGGACAGTGAGGCTGCTTCCTGAGTGTTGTGTTCTGTTTTTTTTATGAGAGGTGAGATGAGGCTAGTAACTTGATTTGAATGCTGCTTAGATGTGAACCTTGAATAGTCACAGGAACAATTAATATTTTAAAAGTTCTTCATAGTGTTCAGCATAAATCTGAGGCAATTAAGCCTGTAACTGCTCTTGACTTTTTGATTGTTGGTCCCCCAACTCTTCGTCTACCTGAGAGACAGTTTAGTGGGCATGAAAGCTTGCCTCAGAGCAAGGAGACTGAATCACTTCTATAATTAACTTCTCATGTCCATAAAGTTCACAACCTCAGTGAGCAGCCTGGCCATAGATTCGTTTGTACAACTACATCTTTGAAGAGAACTTTAACTTAAATTAAATTTCATAAATGGAGTTGAGATGGGAGTATACAACAGCTTTATTTTTTCTTTTAGTATGTGTTTGATTCCTCCCCTTCTATTTTCACTAGACCATGTTGAATTCAAATATGGAGAGGCTGGGCTAGCGCTCTCTTTTGGCTGCTACTATCTTTCAAGGGACAGAAATAAAGTAGTTCAGATCTCTTTCCGTGGGCCAACTACTGTTGGTGAGCGTGTGTAAGCTTTTAGACCACACCCTCGCCAACAGAAGTTGGTCCGATGAAAGAGATCATCTGAACTACTTTGTCTTCATCTCTTATGTTTTGGACTAGTGGAGCAATGTATCTTTTGAGTCTGACTGACTAACAACACATTAGGCAAGTTGGCACAATCTGTTTTTTTTGTCTTGATCATATGAGGAATTCTTGTATATTTATTGCCATGTCAGGGAGCAGAATGGAGGTTGTAATGTATACTCTTCCCATTACTAGGTATTCATCAATTCAGCCAGCAAGCTGGAGAGAGGGTTACTGTATACCTTTTTTTTTTTTAAAACTTCAATCCCTCTGTAATCTGCTTGTTTCCACTGCGCCCACCCCCCCCACCCCCATTTCACTCCAGACAAAATACTTAGGTTATCTTAAACCATGCTTGTTCTTAGTTCTTAAACCATGCTTTATACTACAGCAATTTCCTCAAATTGCAACCACTTCCATTATTAACTACTGTCTTGTAGAAAGGGAAAATAACTGACCCTTTCCTTCAGCATGGGTCATGTTTTCCCATTTTATTCCCTCTGCTTCTTCTAGGTCTTATCCTGCTTAGTGCAGATAGCTTCTGTCCGCAGATCTCTTTTTAACAATGCCGAAAGAGCAAAGTTCCTGTCTCATCTCGTTGATGGTGTTAAGCGAATACTGGAAAACCCACAGGTGAGAGGGTTGGAAGCAGGGCTCGAAACTTGTCTGTAAGTTCCTTCTAACCTGCTGTTCTATTGCACTTGCCACATCTGCACCACTAAAACACAGTGCTCGATTTTGAACATGTCCTTTCCAGAAATATTTAGAAGGGTGATCCGTGGAGAGCTAGTAAAATGACTAAGAAGCTGGAGGGATAGACTGGGGAGAAAAGCTGTAAAAGAGCTAAAATGTGTGCAGCTTCAGCTCAGTGAAGTCTAAAAGGTAGAGGACAACAGCTGTCAGTGTAGGTAAAGAATATAAATCCTAGGGACCGAGAAGTATGGTACCTGGATCTCTAATCAGAACAAATGGGAGAAAATCAAGAAAAGGAAATTGAGATGAGCAAATTCCACCTTGAATGATCATGGTGGAAGCCCCTTCCCTCAGATTCTGAAGAATGTTACAAGACACAGTTCTACTAATCTAATGCATATGGTAGTGCCTGCTTATGTGCTAGATTCTTTACAAATTAATCAAAAGTCCCTGCTCTTACAAACTTAGTTGTAAGATTAAGCTTTAAATATGCACTGAACACAAGAGACACTTGATTTTCATATCTCTTGCATCTCTAACTCTTTTCGTTGCAAGTCAGATTTTAAACATTCTGCCATATTAGAACACAAAATTAAAAGCATTCAATGTGTTTGGCTTTTGTGGCAGATGCTTTTTGTAGTTTGCTATAACTTAATGATTATTGATTGATTATTGATCGATCAATTGATTGACTTGGGTGCCACACCTGCCCCAGATTGTAGGAAGATTTCTTGCTGGGTATCTGTACATTTGAGAAATGGGAAGGCATGAAAGTGGTGAGATGACTTGCCAGGTCACCCAGTGAGTCAGTGGTAAGATTCGGAATAATCACCAGTTCCTGAACTGTAGCAGCGCTACAGCTATGTCTCATGATTTGACAACCTGTTCTTCCTTTCACCCCAGAGCTTGTCAGACCCAAACAACTATCATGAGTTCTGTAGATTGCTCGCCCGATTGAAAAGCAACTACCAACTGGGAGAGCTGGTGAAGGTGGAAAACTACCCTGAGGTCATCCGGCTCATAGCCAACTTCACTGTGACCAGCCTGCAGGTGGGTAGCCATTTTCTGTTAAAGGGGACTCCCTCCCCCTTGTCTGTCCTGTTAACTGAGCCAGGTTTGTAGCCCAATGGCAGGAGAACTGCAGCATGCAGCAGGCTTTAAAGCCAAAGAGGTCTGCAGTGCAGTATTGATCACACTCTGATCTCTGGCTGAATTGTATAGCAGGGGAGGCCTGTAGTTACAGCTTTTGAGTTCTTCCCTGTCCCAGCATTAGCAACTGCTCATTCAGGGTTATTTTTAGTATAATGCACCAATTCATTATTAAAATGTAGTTTAGAGGGTGGATCTACCACATGAATATTGTGCAGGTTCCCTCTGAGTTGGGATCTTGACTTTTTATAATTGATGTGGGAAGCGCTCCTGTGTAGAGGCGTTAAAGGTTGCTGAAGCAAAACTAGAAGCCACCCTCTTTTACAGAGCGGAGTTATGGGGATTAGATACGAGGGCATGTGTGACCCTGGAAAAAAGTGAAGCCTCCTTTCTGAAGAAATTGCTAGGTGTGCAGAGATCCACCAGTCGTGCAGCAGTTAGGTTAGAAGTGGGAGTTATAAATGTAGGCACGAGAGCTAGGTTGAGGGCCCTGACTTATCGGCTGAAGGTAAGATCTCGCCCGCCGACTCGCTTCCCAAATATACTTGGAAATGGAGGGCCCCCTGATGGGGGGAAGAACTTGGCTGGAGGAGGTCAAGCAGGCATTTAGGTTTAGGGTATCTCCTAGCGAACCCTGACCCGATCCCCACTTTGTCGGATAGAGATCTTTTTACTCAGCGCCTTTTGGATGTTTCGCTGCAGGCTGATAGAGCTAAGCTAGGAGACCAGAGGCACATTCTTTTAAATCAATATGCCTTTCCAGCAGCTATGCAGGCTGCTTACCTGAGGATCCCACAACATCATTTGAGACCGATAATTACCAGGATGGGCTTTTCTCAGTTGGAATCCAGGGTTCAGGAAGGTAGGTGGTCCAGGACCCTGAGGGCCCAAAGGCTGTGCCCCTGTAATATGAATAGAATTGAGGATATTATTCGTATTGTGTGGGAGTGTCCCTTCTACATCAAAGAAAGGAAGAAATGGTTGGTCCTATTGCAGGATCCAATAAAAGGGGTTATCAGAAACAGAAAACAGCAAATATCCTTCAGGATCCATCAATCGATACAGTAGTGGTACTGGCCAAGGTTTTGTGTGCTGCACAGGGGGTAAGGAAGAAACTGGCTGGAAAATTGTAAAGGGCTGAGTAGCGAATCAAACGTAGATTCCCAAATGTAGATGGGAAAATGGCGGTGCAAGCGGAAATATCAGTCAGATGGTTTCGTGTTTAAGTTTCATTTTAACTATATTGTACTTATTTGTGAATATACTATTTTATTATTTGGCTTGGGCCGTAAATAAATAAACTAAAACTCTGAGTTTTTCACTGCTGTGCAGCTTACAACCTGATCTCCATGCAACACAAAATGGCTATTTTTTAAAAAAAAATTCTCTTGGTGATTACTGGCAGCCTGAATCCTTCCTGAGGCAGTTTGACAGTTTTTAGCTTTCTGCATCCTGAAATGTATTAAAAGCCTACTGAAATGGGACTCTGAAATGGGATTCTTGGGCCCATTTCAGTCAGGCTTTCGTCCTGGGTATGGCACGGAGACTGCGCTTGGGTTCTTGGTCGATGATCTGCGCCTGGAGGGTTGACAAGGCGAATTGTACGCTGTTGATCTTGTTAGATCTTTAAATGGCCTTTGACACAATTGATCATGAGGTGGTGTTAACACATCTGCAGGACCTGGCAGCGGTGTGTGGGACCGCTCTTGAGTGGTTCCATTCTTTCCTTTCGGGGAGGTCTCAGCAGGTGGTGATGGGTGATCACTTATCATCCCCTCGTGATCTCCTGTGTAGGGTCCCACAGGGTTCCATCTTGTCTCCCCTCCTGTTCAATGTGTATATGTGGCCACTAGACGAGATCATTCAGAGGTTTGGAGTGACGTGTCCTCAATATGCGGATGACACCCAGCTCTACCTCTCTCTTTCATCTGACTCAGGTCCTGCAGTCTCGGTGCTTACCCAATGCCTGACGGCTGTTTGGGGATTGGATGAGGATGAGTTGATTGAGGCTGAATCCTGACAAGACTGAAGTGATGATGGTGGGCCAGCCCTATGACTTGGCAGGAATTGGGACTCCTGTTATTGATAGGGTCCACCTTCCCGCCCCCCCACCCCCCCCCTTAGTCACTCAGGTTCGCAGCCTCAGAGCGCTTCTGGACCCCTTGTTGAGCCTGGATAATCAGGTTGCTGTAGTGGCCAGGAGTGCTTTTCACCAACTTCATCTGGTGAGGAGGCTGCGGCCTTTTCTCTCTGATTTGGACCTGGCCACTGTCATCCTTACTTTCATCATCTTGAGGCTAGATTACTGCAATGTGCTCTACGTGGGCTGCCCTTGATTACTGTTCGGAAGCTGCAGCTGGTGCAAAATGTGGCAGCCCGGCTCCTTTCAGGAACAGGTTGCCAGGAGCATATTACTGCAGTGCTCTGGAGTCTGCAGTGGCTACCTGTAGTTTTCTGGGCACAATTCAAGGTGCTGGTTTTGACCTTTAAAGCCCTAAATGGCCTCGGCCCCATATATCTGAAAGACTACTTTTCCTACCATGCACCATTATGGCCTTTACAGCTGGCTGGGGTGCCCTGTAGTGGGTTCCATCTGCTACTCTTGTCCATATGATGGGGGCATTCTTGGTTGCTGCCCCAGTGTTGTGGAACTCCCTCCCCCTGAAGGTTCGTCTGAGTCTGGGCCTGAGCATCTTTCTAAGGCAGTGCAAAACCTTTCTTTTTAGTAAAATATTTGGCGAGTGGGGATAGGGATTAAGTGGGTGTTTGTTGGGCAGTTGGAGTGGGTAGGGTTTTTTGCTTACTTGTATTTGAATGTGTTTTAATTGTGTGTTTATTTTGTACACTGCCCTGAGCCTTCGGGATGGGCAGGGTCAAAATGTTAATCAATAGGAGTACGAGCAGTCAAATTCTCAAGTTAAGATTGATGTGTTGGATGGAAAGGTGGAGCTAGTTTTTTAAAAGTCTTCTATAAAAGCACAAAGGGTAGTAAAAAGCAGGAAGGTTGTGGGAAGATGACAACATGAGGAGGTGATGCTTGAGGTGAAAACAATTGCAGGTTTCTGCATTGCATTCATCCAAAGTAAATTCCAATAATTATGCGTATTGCTATGTAACTTTCTGCTAAAACCAAATGGGTTTCCACATCTTAATTTGTAAGAATTTGGTATTGCAGCTTAGGTTAGGTCACCAAAAATGTTTCGAGAGAAACCTATTTTAAATTCAGGCCACTAGTAATGAAAGCCTAGGGACTAAATGATAGTTTGATAGCTTTCTGTTGGTGATTTTCCTCTGAGATGTAGAACATGCACACACCTGAGGGAGATCATAGTGAGCCGTAATAAGAGCTGCAGCTTGGTGGGGAATGGCCTTTGGGTTACTGTACCAATGCCCATGTTCTTCACTGTGATCAAACGCTCAAGTGCCTGGAGGCTAAAAAGATAAGGATGTTTCAGCTCAGGAGGGAGGAGATTTGTGGGGAGATACAAATAGGGAACTGTTATTCTCATAATGCAAGAACTAGAAGACACCTGGGAAGGCTAACAGGCAGCAAGCTTAAGATAGAGTATTTTTGCACAATGCGGAATTGCTCTGTGGAATTCATTGCCATGGGATACTGTGAAGGTCAATAGTGTAACTATTTCCAAAAAGGCTAGGTTCATTGATAGTTAGCAAAGGTGGCCAGGGGATGCAGCCTCATTCTTGAAGTGTCCCTAAACTTCTGACTGCATGAAGCAAGGAGTGAATGATAGGACATATATTACTCCATCATTGCTCTGAAGCAGCCAGTACTAACCACTATTGGAGATATGCTGCTAGGCTAGGCAGACCATTGATACTGCAGTTCTTATGAGACAGTTGGTATGAAGTCAGTGAGCCAGAGCTCACTATCCAAACCTGCAGTGTTATGTTTTCAGAACCATACTGAAAGCCAAAAGCATTGGCTCAGCTGAATCTCCTAGAAATTTGTTTTGTGGTATCATTTCTCATCTCCCATTAGTCACTGATGCTCTTGAAATATAGCTGCAGTCTTTAATTTAAATAGAGACTAAAACATAGAAGCCTCTAGGGAGTGCATCTTGTTTGGCACTGTGCTAGCAAGCCATGGAAGATAAAATAAGCTCTTAGACTCACTAGTTCACTTTCCTTTCTCTAACTTGGTACCTCCAGCACTGGGAATTTGCCCCAAATAGCGTGCACTATCTCCTGAGCCTATGGCAGCGGTTAGCAGCATCGGTGCCGTATGTCAAAGCCACGGAGCCTCACATGCTAGAAACGTACACGCCAGAGGTCACAAAAGCTTACATCACCTCCAGGCTGGAGTCTGTGCACATCATACTGAGGTAAGGAAGCCTACGTACTCTGGACTGTGGTGCAGGATAGGAAGAATCCTCCAATACTTCTGCTGTAGTGTCTGCCTCTCATCAGGAAAATCTGGGACTTACAGCCTCTTTGTCTGTGGTATTTATGGAAAATAATTGCCTGGGGCCATAGCCAGTACTTTCCTGCAGAATTTTCCAGGGAGAGGGTTATGCGGATGTGTTCCGTCTTGATAGATTGCTTTAGCTGAATTAAAATGCATTGTACTAAATAAAGGGTTCTCTGTTTGGGGGTTGTGACACTTTTGTGTGGGATCGCCACCATCATCCATTTTTCTCCTTTTATTAAATGAACAAGTTAAAGTCTCTGGCCTTTATGGTTGGTGGAGATGGGTTTAAAAATGTTGCTTAATGCAATGACTCTTGACAGCCTAAAACAAGAGCTTTAGGTAGTATGTGCTGCTCCATTCATCTCAGCCAAAGCCCCAGAGACTCACTGTGGGGCCTTGAAATCTGGCATTTCTTGTTTCAGGTCAGAACTCCAACATAACACACAGGCATTGGGGTGGCAACCACATATAGCTAAATATGGGGTGCCTTTCAGATGAGACTGGAGTCCCAGGGCAGGGCCAGTTTGGAAAGGGAGTCCCAATAATAAAAAAAAATGTCAAGAACCCCTGTATTAAAAGAAAGGTGATGGATATCACTAAAACACAATGGCACAGATGTTTCCCCGCATTGTACTTATTCTGCTGTTTACCCCTGCAAAGCCCTGGTGACTCATACCAGGTCCTGCTGCCCACTTCTGTTCTAGTAGTTACTGATGTGGCCATAAATCCAAACACACAGAGCAGTGATATCTTTGTTTTACTACATCTGTCTGTGCAGTGCTCCACTGTGACAGTTACACAGGGAAGTGAGGTTCAGGCAATCCAATTTAAGAGTAGCAATTTAAAGAGTAGTCTAGGAGACATTATCTGTCCTGAGGGATCTGAGCTTTCTCTGTTTGCTATGAGTTAGGCCAGTGGTATCTCTTGCATTTTCACTGTAATGCTGCTTCCTTCCTGCACAGAGATGGATTGGAAGATCCACTGGATGACACTGGCCTTGTGCAGCAGCAGCTAGATCAGCTGTCTACCATTGGGAGGTGCGAGTACGAGAAGACATGTGCACTCCTCGTGCAGCTTTTCGACCAGTCAGCCCAGTCTTACCAGGAGCTGCTTCAGAGTGCCACTGCCAGTCCCATGGACATTGCCGTTCAGGAAGGTGAGTAGCAGCTAGGGAGCCCTTACCAGTTTCACTCTGCTGTAAGCCATAGCAGAAAAACCCTTGGTTTGAGGCATCAGTGAGGCTTTGTCATCAGCCAGTCCCATGTGCTTCCAAAGAATAACCCTCTTCACACACAACAAATGTTTCTGGAAGCAGACAGGTTCTGGTTTGACATAAGAGGTTCCTGTTGACATAGGCACAGAATTAATGGCCTGCCAAATATAGGCAGTCAGTAATCTCTTCTAACTTCCAAGTCCCACCCTACCACCTCCTTACACTAAATTGGGAGCAAAGTAATTCAACCCTCAAGAAAGTAAATTTTCATGAAACAGCAGGAGGAACCAAGGTCCACCATTGTTAAGGGCCCTTGCAATAGCAGGACATTAATTTGGTCAGGTATACCCAGACAACACAAGCAAATAAGCCAGACCCCAAGCCAGTCAGACCTAGGGGGAAATTCCTTGCCATCCCCTGAAAATGGCATTCAGATCTGGGCATATAATCAAGATCCAGCAGTTGATCATCCCAGATAAAATCCTCGTGTCAGGCTTCTCTGTCCAGTATCCCAACCCAGCTATAGTCATCTGATGACTCGGAGGAAGAAGGGGAAAACTCCACAATAACTTGGCTGAGAATTCTTTCCTGACCTCTGCAGGCAATTTACACTGAAGATTAGGAAGCCATCCTGCAATACCACTCATTAATTAGTTAATTAATTAAGCTCTACTTTAAAACTAATTAAACTCATAAAACTTTTTGAGAAACATTTGCAGAACTTCACTTCTCTTGTGAGGAACATTTTTCTTATTTTCTAATTTCCACTGAAAGAATTATCAGTAATGCTGCAAAGAAGAAATGACCTGAAAGTTTGGCCCAACCTCTGCTTAATGGAAGAAGTAGCGTTTAATTGAAAGAATGTGTAACAAAGTGTCTTGCAAAGCTCCCCCTTCCACTCATCATGTGATATGCGAATTCAGCTCCTCCCTTCTTGGTTTCAGGGCGCCTGACATGGCTCGTGTACATCATTGGAGCAGTGATTGGTGGACGGGTATCATTTGCCAGCACAGATGAGCAGGATGCGATGGATGGCGAGCTGGTTTGTCGGTAAGGATGCTGAGGAACGATTGCTTTCTTGAGGCTACAAAGGGGATTTCTAACATGCAGTTTACATGTTCTTCCCCCATTGTGTTCCTCACTGAGTGGGATTGCCCCTTGGGGAAAGAGGAATTGGCAACTAGAGTCATGGGACAAATATCTGCTGGGATTAAGCTGCCAACAAAAATGTCTGGTGAAGAATCTAAGGGTTTGTCTACACAGGGAAGTAAGCTTTCCAATATGGAATAAAGCCCCATGAGACACTCTTATTATGAGATAAAAGTGCCTTTCCTAGTAAGTCTTAATTGTGTTCCCAACTGAATGAATTTTAACCCATTTTATAGTCTATATTAAAGATAATTAACTCGTATTAACTAATCTGGGTTAATTAACCCAAGAGAAACCTGAATAGACAAATCATACATGAAGGGAGAACACCAGGAAGTGAAGCTTTTATCATGTACTTTGTTCTATGCTGTTTTGTGGGGAGTCTTAGGGAGTGGGGATGGAGGGTCCATTCTCTTTCTGATGTGAACCAGAGATGACTTTGACCCTAAACACTGCATGAAGCGTACAGCTGCTCTGCTTCAGGAGTCATTGAATGTGTGGACATGTTTCTGTAGAAGTCTCCCCCACCTTGCCCCCTCCCCCGCCAGAAATCTACATGATCGGAGATAATTGGATATGGGTGGCTAATGTGCAGTTTGCAGTTCATAAGCAACCCATGCATAGAGCAGAATTCCATGCAGAACACAGAGTGACTGTGTTAAGGGAGAAGGATTAGGTGAGACTATAGTAGTTGTGGCTAATGAGTAACTGTAATTCAAGCAGTAGCTAGCTCCTCCTAGAAGCCGTTCAGCTAGTGCAGGGAAGCTGCTTAGACCACAGACATTTTGACCTGCTCTTAGTGTGTGTTCTATATAGCTGATTCTCTTAGGCTTCAGTCTGTTTGTTTATTTTTGTTTTCTCTCTCTGCTATTCATTTTGGGGCCCCTCCCAAAATAGTATCTGTGTCTACTTTGCACCAACCAAGTGTCTGTTGGTAAAACCCCTTTGCCATTTTCTCTAATCTTTTCTTTCTTTTCTCTAATCATCAGTCATTGCTCAGCCAGTGTGATGTATTATTATTATTATTAACAAACATTTATATAGCACCAGCAGTGTATCTGGCACTTTGCAAAGTAATAAAACAGACACGGTCCCTGCCCCTAGGGCTTACAATCTGAGAGACAGGAGCTGTGGGAGAGACTTAGGAAGGGGAACAGAGAACCCCCTCTATACGGCACTTCATCTCTGAGCCGGAGGTATCGGGAGATGATGTTCCTCCACCTAAGCGGATCTGATCATGGCATCAAGGCTCTCACTGGGAGGAATTAGAGAAGGATGCATCTCCACCAAAATGGCACCTGAAAAGGCACCCGGTGAACCCATCTGCACCCTTACTCTCCTTAGCCATGAACTCACTGGGTGACCTTGAGCCAGTCTCAGATCTCTCAGCCTAGCCTACCTCACAGGGTTGTTGTGAGGATTAAGAGGTGAGTGAGTGAGTTAGTTAATGTTAATAGTACTGTTAATAAGTTAAAGAAGTGTAAACCACCCTGAGCCTAAGAAATAGGGTGGGATAAAAATCTGAATGAATAAAAAGCCTGGCTGGGACAAATGTTCCCCCTTAACTGAAACTTCTGCCAGGGGTATTCTCCTCCGTGATACTGGATAAGCATTCCAGAAGGGAGTTTACCCTGGACTTCTATGGCTTGTGCTGACCCTTTGCAAAGGGGGAATTTCACTCTAGGCCATCTCTCTGATATAATTCCCCTGCTGCACCTTGCCACTTCCAGGCTGTATTTGCCAACTCCTAGATAGTGAAAAAGATTCTTAACCATGTTCAGCTGCTGAACAGAAGCAGATGCTTGGAATGGCTTGACTGCCCAGCCTCAATGACAGGCAGGCTCATATTTCTTGTCTTCCTGAAGCAGTTGTTAGATGTGTAATTTCTCCACCTATTTCCCCCACCACCACCCCTTCCCTCCCCCTCTAGAGTGCTTCAGTTAATGAACCTGACGGACTCTCGTCTGGCTCAAGCAGGGAACGAGAAACTGGAGCTTGCCATGCTGAGTTTCTTTGAACAATTCCGAAAGATCTATATTGGAGACCAGGTGCAGAAATCCTCCAAGGTAAGTTGTCCTGCCATGCAGCCCTGAGGTAGTGTGTACTGCAATCATTTCCTCACTTTTGTGATACTTGGGCTGCTGGAATGTGTGGGTAGCTATTAGTTGCTGTATTGAAAGCAAAGATTTATTGGGAACCTTATCCCTCCTGCTTTGCCCATACCTATTCTTGCTTTCAAAATGGAGCTCCAGCCCTGAGAGCTGCGGTGCTCCCCTTTGAGACAATACATATTGGATTTATTTCAAATTTTGCAAAACCACCTTGGAGCTGAGATCAAACACGATGATGTCTTTGGTGCCTACAGGGCAGGCTTCAGAGAAAAGTGGGGTGTTCCAAGGGGAAGTGGCTGCTGTAATGGCCTTTTAAAAGAGAATGGGAATGCTTTATGCTAGTATTCTCAAGGCTGTAAGTGGCCCAAGGAAAGAAGGACAAAAGGACAGTATAACATATTTGCCATTGTTTTTTCCATGTTGCCATTCCTGTACTCACAGTTGTGCCATCACAGGCAAGACAGTGCGATAAGGGTGTCACTTGAAACTCTTGCTCCCCAATGCAGAGAGCTGGCTGTGTTTGAGAAACAGTGCCCATCCCTGGGGTATTGAATTACAGTTTCCTTGCTGCTTCACACTCTTGGCTGCTGGTGGTGGAACAGTATTAGTCTCAGATTAATAGTAACCGGTTTGCCCTGCAAGAGGCTCAGCTTTTCTCTCTAGCATGTGTCGCTGGGGTGGGCTGGACCTGGAGGGAAGAGGGATGGAAACTTTACAGGCCAGCCATGTTGTCGCAGCTTTTTTTACTCTGTAGCTCATGCCATCTGAATAAAAGCGTAAGTGCCTCTGGACCAGACCTTGGTCTGTTCATGTGCATTATTTGAAAAGAACGTAGGCTTGGCTCAGGTCAGTGCCGCCAGGAGGCAAATATGAGCTACCTCACTGCTGCAGAGTCCTGGTTGATGGGTACAACACTGCATCTGTGCTGAAATGTATTGAACCCCAGCACTTAGGGATACTGCATGTGTACACTCTCCAGCCTTGCCCCACCAGGCTTCTGACCTCTTAACAGAAAAGGGATTAGATTCAGTTGAACTCTTTTAACTTGTATCACTCTTACCCTTCTAGCTGTACCGTCGGCTCTCTGAGGTCCTGGGATTGAATGATGAGACCATGGTCCTGAGTGTCTTCATAGGGAAAATGTAAGTGAATCCCAGAGTTCATCTGGCCATGTGCCTGAGATAACCTCAACATATCAGAAGAGAGTACTCTTTGGATAGTAGCTTCTGGCTACTGGAAAGAATCCTAGGTTGTGGTCAGGGACCTAAGACGTAAGCATCATCCAGAATTGTGAACCACGGAGACATGTAAATGAAGCACTACCAGCTGCCCCAGGATAAAGGACTTTCCCTTTCCAGTGCCTGCTTAGTCTGTTGTCTGATACCATTGTGATGAGGGACAGCGTCTGTTACCGATCAACAGCCAAAAAAGCACTGCAGGGAGGTGACTGCTCTTAAAAGGATTTCTTTTTAAAGAGCATTGCTTAGTACTAGAATAGCTGCAAAACTCTTGCACTCCCTCCTTGGCATTTTTCTCTGTATTGGACATGACGACTAGATTCTGCCATGTTTGTTGGCAGTCCCTGTCAGGACTTCTAACTTTTCCATAGCTCCAAGGCTGAAGCCCAGTGTTGTGCGCCTAGATGCACACAGCCACTGGATTTCTTCATCCCTCTGGCTTTGTCTCCGTCTTGGCCTGCGCAGGGCCTGCCCACTCTTGTGCACCTGAGCTTCACATCCACAAAAAAAGTTAAATGGCTCTCTTGGAAGAAGCAACGGTTACTAGAATTCTGCAGCCTGACAGTGTATGGTGCAGGTGCAGAATTGCATACGTCTGCATGTTGTCACTGCCGCAGAATTCTCTTACCCTTGCTGCAGAAATCAGCCCTGGAGTGCCACAGAATTCCAAGGGCCTGAGTATGGGCCAGTGTAGCTTGGGAGCCAAGTAGTGAAGATTATCTGAAGGATAATTTTCTAGTCAACCAAATGTAAGTACAGTGATTTTATACCAATATTTTGTGGCTTGTGATGTCTGTGATTTTGGCAGAGGGTGGTAGTGATGTGGGGGGTGACTCTCTTGCTGAAAATGCTATCAAGTGCTCAAGGAAGGAAAGCGATTCCCTCTGACCTTTCTTCACTTTCCTCTCCTTTAGCATCACCAACTTAAAGTACTGGGGCCGGTGTGAACCTATCACCTCCAAGACGCTGCAGCTGCTCAATGACCTCTCCATTGGATATCCTTTTGTAAAGTACTTGCTTGCATGGGAGAAAACTGAGAGCCAGGTCATTCCTTCCATTTGCTGAGCTAATCCCAGTGCTGCTTTGACGATATGACCCCTGTTTTGCCATCAACACTCTGGATCTGAAAAGTGAGGTGGCTCCAAATTCAAACCACATAAAATCAAGCATGACTACCCCCCATCATTCAAGGCAACCTGTAAGCTGCCAAGAAAACAGGCCCCCTTTCATTTTCTTGCAAAGTTATGGATATAGAAGTCCACTTGATGGATATATACCACTTGATGGATATAGAAGTCCACCTATATTTCTACATGGTGTAGAAAGTTTAGCTAGAAATCATGGATATTTGTAGGTTAATTTCCATAATCCTCTTTATGTGCATGTATTACTGAAACCAACTGTTCTTCTTTGAGTGGCTCTGTGATTATCACTTATGGGATCACGTGATGCCCTTTGGTATCCCGGTGAGCTTGTACCTTTAAGAGCAGTCCTCTGGCAAGCTTCCGTCAATATGTTATGGAAGCTTCTGTGCTCCTATCCCTCCCTCTCACCTCCCTGTACTCTTCATGAGAGTGCAGGAGTATAAGAGGAGGAGCCCTCATAGACCCGCTGGTGATTCTGGAACGGCTTGTGCCTGGGGTGGTGGGGGGAAAGAGAGTCGTTTGTATTAGCAGTTCGGACCCCGCCAGCAAGCACTCGGGATGCAAGCAGTGCACCACTTGCGCTACAGTGTTTCCGATCTCCAATCAACATGACTGTTGCCTCTATGTCTTGGAGACGGTACGTTAAAAAAAGCTCCACTGAATGTGAAGCTCTCTCCTCCAGGGTCCTAAAGAAGCGCAAGAGAAGGCTCCAAGAGTTTCTCACCCGTAAAGCCTTGGAACCTATGGATGGAAACTCCACCCACACTCACAAGAAGCAGACAGCCACTAAAGGTAAGCTCACTAAGACTCCGGCACCTAACCCAAAACCACAGGGTGCCCCGCACAATGAGCCTCAACCCATGCAGGGTGACTCGTCCTTAGTGGCTCAGCCCACTCAGGGCGATCTAATAGTCATGGGCATGGGCAATCTGGCCTCATCTAACCAGGTGCCCCAACAGGATATTTTGCTGGGCTTTAGAGATGCTGCCAGAGTTTCAGGGAGCGATTCCTATCTGCCTCACAGGCTCTGAGCAACAAGATACACAGCCCAGCCCACACTGCCCAAAGAAGCACTCTCAAAAGAGGCAGCACCGGGAACAATCTTGCTCTCTCAGCACTTCACCTGCTGGGAAATACAACTCTCCACCGCGTAGAACCCCCTCTATACGGCACTTCATCTCTGAGCCGGAGGTATCGGGAGATGATGTTCCTCCACCTAAGCGGATCTGATCATGGCATCAAGGCTCTCACTGGGAGGAATTAGAGAAGGATGCATCTCCACCAAAATGGCACCTGAAAAGGCACCCGGTGAACCCATCTGCACCAGTCTGGGAGTCACCCTCTGCCAAGTCCCTGCAGGGACAGTACCAGAACACATCCCACAACTGGGAAATGCCTTTTCAATACCCAGACTCTGACCTGGATTTAACCCTTTCTTCTGTCAGGATCCTAGATGGTACTACCCTGACCCATGGCACAGAGACCTGCCCTACCACTATGGGGTTTTTGGGGGTTTTTTTAAATTTATTTATTTATTTATTTTTACAATTTATATGCCACCCCCACCTGCCTCAGGCATCTTGGGGCGACTCACAATATATTCAAACATTTCAAAACATTAAAATAAACCATAACAATTTCAATTAAAACAATGTAAAACCCAATCCACCCACCCCATCCCCTTCGGGAAAGGCCTGGTGGAACAGCCAGGTCTTATGTTGTCTGCGGAAAGAGGGGAGGTCGGCAGCCAAAGCGGATCTCCAATAGGAGGGAGTCCCACAGCCACGGAAGGTTGGAGACTGGCCAATAACTGGCAAGGACATCAACGTCTAAAGATGGCTTCTTGAGCAGGGGCTGCACCACCGCCTCCTTGAGACAGCCCAGCACCCTGCCCTCCCCAAGGGAGGCATTGACCGTCCCTGCCAGCAACGGCCCCAATGTCTCCTGGCTAACCTTAACCAGCCAGGACGGGCATGGATCTAATTCAGAATTGGTGACTCGAACAGTTCCAAGAGCATCCGCTGCATCTGAGGGCGACACCGTCTGAAACTCATCCCACAAAACAGGACCAGACAGGGCTTCCACTGCCTCAGACCTGTTGTCTGCTTAAAAATTTGCATCAAAACCGTGGTGAATGTGAGCAGTTTTATCTGCAAAAAAGTCCACAAACAAATCACAGTGAGCATTCGATGGTTCCATGTCCAGGCAGAGGGAGGCTGGACTGACCAGCCCCCTCACCACCCGAACAGCTCAGCCGGGCGGGACTTAGCAGATGCAATGCGGGCAGCAAAGAAAACCTTCTTTGCTGTCTGCACTGCTACGGCGTAGGTACGTAACCAGACTCTATGCCGCAACCAGTCCACTTCAGTACGTGAGTGATGCCACCGTCACTCTAACCGCCACCCTTCCTGTTCCATCCACCACAGCTCACCCGTATACCATGGGGAGCTGCGTTGTCAGTATTTCAGGAGTGGATGCCTGGGAGCCACACGGTCGATGGCCTCCATCAGCCTGATATTCCACCTAGACACAAGATCATAGAGTGAGCGGCGATTGAGGTCAGAGGAAACATTCCTTAGATTCAAGTTCCATAAGCCTTTGGGGGCGAACCAACCTAACTGGTTTCACACCCTCCCAAGGGCCGACATGCGCCAGGATATCCGCCTGGAGGAGATAATGAACCGTCCATGACAAGGGCACTGTTGATACCTCCCCCACCAACGGATCCCCCGCCTCAAGGCCTGTGCAAAATATCATGTCCAGGGTATGTCCTCCAACATGTGTGGGGCCCACTACTCTGAAACAGGCCCATGGCGGCCATGAACTTACGCTCTGCCCCTCCAAGACTGGCGTCAGCATGGATATTGAAGTCCCCCAGAACTATCGTCCTGGGGGACCGCAAGATCACCTCCGACACCAGCTCGGTCAGCGCGTGTAGGGAGGCTGCCATACAGGTGGGTGACGGTATATCAGCAGTATACCACCCCTGTCTCGAGCCAAATCCAAACTCGGATGGAGACCCTCTATACCCATGATAGATTGCACAGGAAATCGCACGGACCAGGCATCCTTAAAAATAATGGCTACACCGCCCCCCCCCCCCCCATCCCTCCAGCCGCGACTGATGCTGCACAGAGTACCCAGCTGGAACAAGATCAGCTAGTATAGGCCCCAATTCTCCATGTATAGCCAGTATAGGCCCCAATAGATCTAGTCAGGTCTCCGTGATATATGCGAGGTCGACTGCCTGGTCCAGGATCAACTCCCGGACCGCAGTTGACTTATTAGCTACCGACCTCACATTTATCAGCATCAAGCCAAGGCTAGGGGTCCTCTGATCTCTAATCACCTCACCACTTGCCTGGGGGCCAGAGAGCGGGACAAACACACCATCTGTCCCGTCTCGCAGATCGAACCCGCCTCCCAGAAAAACCATAATTCCCCCGGCCCAGAACGACCTCTATGACTGTAGGCACTCCCCTGATCTGCTCCACCGACACACCCCCAGAGGCTGCCAGCCCCCCGAGAGAGATTCCCACACCCCATCCTCTTTTGCCACTAGAGGAGCCTTCCCCTCCCTAGCCCAGTCCTCTTGTCCCCCTCCCCCATAAAGGAAATACCCCATCCCCTCCCCAATCCCTCCTTAAAATACAACGCTGAAGTTCCCCCCCCCTGACCCCCTTGGGTGCGCTGTGCACAGCGCGCGCCTGCGGTGGCGCTGAACAGCCCCCCCCCCGAACATGCTACCTGCAGCGCGCACCTGCGCCAGGCAGCTGGCTAGAAGTCCTGGCCATGCGCCCTGGCCCCACCCCCCCTTCTCCAGATGGGGGTTGGGGGGAGTTGGTACCTGTGGGGCCGAGCAGCATGGCTCCGGAAAGCAGTGACAGATCCGGGCAGTATCAGTGGCAGCGGCAGCAGCAGCTTGAGGAGTGGCGGCGGCGGCAGCAGCACCAGGTGAGCCGGTGAATAACTGTCAGTCCAGGGAGCCGGCGAACAACATCTGACCACCACCGCCACTCTGGCACACTAACGGCACGCCAACGGGCTACTGCCCTTTGGCCGTGCCTTTTGGCTACTGCCCAGAGGCGGCCGCCGTCCCCTGGGTAGCAGCACCTTTTAAGATGGTTACCTGAGGGAGGAACAGAAGAGTGGTCACAGGTGGGGGGATTCCAAGGGCCTCGGCCAACAGGAAGCCAACACCCCACCCCCTTTCCAGGCCATCCACGGCTGTCATGCCCCCTTGGGCAGCAGCCCCTTTTAAGATGATTACCTGGGGGAGGGACAGAAGAGTGGTCACGGGATGTTGACTCCATCCATTATGGAATGGGCTGGCATGACAGGGGACTAGACCTTCCTGCAACCAGCTTTTATATAAAAGCCACAGCAGATTCCCGTCAATACAGCTCTGCCTCCTCTCGCAAAAGGAAACAGAGCACCCTCTCTCGCTCCAGCTTATACAGTCAGGAGGAAGGGTGATTCAATCCATTGCGGCAGCCAGTTATGCAGCAGCCGCAACTATTGCGTACACTGCCCCCACTCCGATCACCACAGGGGGTACACCTACTGTTGTCAGACCCAATGCCAGACCCAGTACCGTTGCCCTCATCGTCAGAAGTGCTACAAAGAGTGCCACAGCCAGGACCTATCACTCAGTGCCTACAGTCTGATCAAGCACTTTTACTCTCTGCTGTCTAATCAAAACCCTGGACAGCCCCAAATACAACCTGTGCTGCCTACACTGCAGCCAACAGACAACCTGGCTAACCTTGTTTCTCCTCATCAGCAGGACACTGTCGCTCCTCCACCTAGTAACACCATTTCAGACCCCACCGGTATGTTATCCACAGAGGATGTTAACAATTTTAGGCCATGCTACAGCATCTTTCTATGTCCCTCCTACAAATCCCCACCAAGAGTACCAAGAAAACTCCCTCAGGTTCAGTATTTGGGATCCTCAGAGGAGGGGATACAAGTCACATTATGCTCTCCTTATTTGAGTAGTTAATGGAGCCATCAAAGACAGCATAGGTGACCCCACTGTTGGCACCACCTATCAGCAAACTAGTGGATATACTTTATCCAATCACTCATAAGACTACAATCATCCTCCAAGCAACCCTACCAGACCAACAGGAGAAGATTCTTTAAACCAGCCAGAAGCCCAGACAGGGCCAGTCTACCTCAGTGACCAGCCTTGGTCATGCATTTGAGATTAGAGAGGTCGAGTGCACTGGACAAGCTGAGCCCCCTTTCAAGGCAATATTAAGCCCCTTCTACCCAGCTTGGGCTGCAATCACTTCTGATCAATGGGTTGCTGAAATAGTGAGATTGAACTACTCCATTCAGTTTGACTCTCTTCCCTCCCCCTCCCCCTTACCTTCCCCACCCCTGTCCCTCTTTAGAGACTCCATTTGCAAAACTGAGCTTAATCAAGAGCAGCTCCCTACTACAGAAGGGAACAATAGAGGAGATACCACCTACTGCCCCAGCATGGGTTTCTACTCCTGTTGTTTTCTCATTGACAAGAAAGATGGAGTGAGACCCATCCTTGAACAAATTTGTCAGACCCTTCAAATTTCGTATGACCTCCCTGACATATATCCTCCCTGCCCTACAGAATAACCTTTGGCTTGTAGCACTTGACCTCAAAGACACTTATTTCTAAATAAGTATTAAGTATTAGGAGGTCACATAGAAAATGTCATTGTTTCATTGCAGATGGAAGATGCTTCCAATATTCAGTCTTACCCTTTAGCCCCTCAACTGCACCAAAGGTCTTTGTCAAATGCACGGCTCCAATGGCAGAAGAGGGGTTACCCTTTACACTTACCTAGATGATTGGCTGATCAGTGCAAGTTCTCCCGCTGCGTTGTGTCATCATGTTGACACCACTGTGAACCTCCTCCAAGATTTGGGATTGCCTATCAATTACAAGAAATTTCATCTTATACCAACACAAATCCTTCCCTTCATTTAAACAGTCATAAACACACCTTAAGGAAAGGCGTGTTTACCCAAGGAGCACTTCCTTGCCATCATCAACATGGTACCCTTCAGTACTGGCTACAAGACAACTACATTCCTCATCTGGACAGTCTTTCAAAGCGTCTCTTGCTCCCCAGACAAGTTTTCCGCTCCCTCCTATGGTGGACCTCTCCAGAGAATGTCCTGTCAGTCACCACAGATTCCTCCATAAAGGGATGGGGAGCTCATTGCAGTAATTTCACCACACAAGGATGCTGGTCAGTCCACGAGCAAGGTTTACACAGTGTTCTCAAGCTCCGAGCAGCGCACCTAGCACTTTGAGCTTTCGGGACCAAAATAAAAGGAAGCATGACCAGATTGTCACAGACAATTTGACACCAATGTGTTATCTTAACAGGTAGGGGGGAGCCAGATGGAAGTTGCTCACGAACGAGTCCATGGAGATAGGGTATGGGTACATAAAACTCAGTCACCCCCTCTGCAATCCATCTTCTGGGAGAACAACATTTTCTCATGGAACTCCTCAGTTGGCATCATGTGCAGACATGAATGGTCACTTGCACCACAGATAACCAGACAACTCTTCCAACGATGGAGACAGCCTCAAGTGGACCTCTTTGCGAGCAAGGACAATCGCAGACTGCCCCATTTCAGCAGCAGGAGGGCAGGGCACAAGGGTCCATCTTGGTTGCATTCTCAATCACCTGGGGAAACCTCTACGCCTACGCATTCCCACCATTTCTCTTAATTCAAAACATAGTTTACAAAGCTCTCAGGGAACATACAAAGATGATCCTCATTGCTCCAGAATGGCTACATCAACCATGGTACGTTCACCTGACAGCTCTAGCCAAAGACAGATGGGTTCTCCTCCATCCGGACCTAATCTCTGAACACAGAGGGTGCCTTCTCCACCCAGACCTCCGCTCTCTTCATCTCATGGCATGGTTTTTGGATTAGGACAGCCAGATGACACTCTGCCTCAGGACATCGCTGAAGTCCTTCTAAATGCCAGGGAACCATCTAAAAGGTGCACATAGTTTGCAAAACGGAGGAAGTTTTTAGCATGATACGAAACTAATGACACAGACATATAGTACTTACCCTTGCGATACATACTTACCTCCCTCCTTTACTTACGCGCGTGAGGCCTCTCAATGTTCTCTGAGAGTTCATCTAGCAGTGTTATCAGCACACCTTGCTCATCTGCACAAGAAAACACTGTTTTCTGACAAAGTCTCCAAAGCCTTCCTCAAGGGCCTCTGGAATTTCAACCCACCAACCTATATCCCAGCTCCACAATGGGATCTTACCTTGGTACACTTCAGCCTCTCAAAAGCCCCGTTCAAACCTCTAGCAAATAACATCAGCCCGCAGAGTGCGCAAAATAGCTACACTATGAGCTTACCCGCCATACCTACTTTTCTACCCTGATAAGGTTCAACTTGGGATCAACCCGGCTTTTTGACCAAAAATAATCCCCTCCTTCCACATCAGTCAATCCATCACTCTACTGGTTTTCTTTCCCCACCTGCAAACCTCACCTATCGAGGCTGCTCTTCATACTCTGTCTTGATGTTAAACGTGCCTTAGCCTTCTACATTGACCGCACAAAATTACTACAGAGAACAGACTCCCCTTTTATCTCCCTTGGGGGAAAAGTCATAGGCAATATACCCTTTTTGCAACATATCTCCAAAATTACTATGGCCTGCATTACCTCCTGCTATCAGTTTGTGGGGAAAGAAGCACCAGTTGGTCTCCGAGTACACTCCACGAGGGCAGTGGCCTCTACTGTAGCAGCTTTCAGACACATCCCTATTTGGGACACTTGTAAAGCAGCCACATGGGCCACCTCAGACACTTTTATGAGACACTATGCCTTCAACTTAGCAGCTCGCAACAACGCTGCCTTCGGAAGAGTGGTGCTCTGATCAGTCCTCCCATGAAAATTCATCCTCCACCCGATATATACAGGTAAACTGCTTATATGTGGGGCTGCCCTTAATGACTGGTCGGAAGCTGCAGCACCGGCTCACCTCCTTTCGGAAGCAAGACACTGGGAGCATGTTACACTGGTGTGCCAAAGTCTGTACTGGCTCCCTGTAGTTTTCCAGGCACAATTAAAGGTGCTGGTTTTGACTTTTAAAGGCCTAAATGGTCTGGGCCCCACATAGGGGTGGGAGAGAGAGAGAGACACACGTCCTTCCCATGTCCCATTGCAGCCCCTGCGATCAGCTGGGAGCATTTCCTTGTGTGTACAATCTGTTAGTCTTGTTCATACAACAAGGGCTCGCAGGGAGGCGTTCTCGGTTGCTGCCCCAGTGTTATGGACCTCCTTTCCACCGGAGGTTCCTTTGAGACCATGTGTCTTCCGGGGGTGGTGTAAGACCTTCCTGCTTATAAAGGCATTTGGCAGGCAGGGATGAGGGGTTGGAGAGGTGTGAGGGGAGGTTGGATGTGGGGAATAGGGAGATAGTATTGGGTGGGTTTTGTGGGGAGTTGTAGGAAGGTTGTGGGGTTCTGTATTTTATTGTTTTTATGGTTTGTGAGCTGTTCTGAGCCCATGGGAAGGGTGGCATAAAATTTTGATTAAACTAATAAATAATATTATCCCATAAGTGAGAATCACGGAGCCACTCAAACAAGAAATTCTAACTTAGTTCTTTGAGATGGCTCTGTGCATTCTCACTACCCACCCACCTTTTCCACTTCCTCTAGATTATGTTGCTAAAGATAGCAGAGAGACAAAGTGGTTCTAATGATACCTTTCATTGGACCAACTGTTGGTGGTGGAAATAAGCAATTATTTGGAAATGACAATTGGTGGAAATGGCAAATAAAGATAGCAGAGCAGTCTGCACCTTTTATGTATCTTTATTGGCAGACTCGTTCAGCAGGGGGAAGGAACTGAACGGCCAGGCTCCTCCCCCTCCTTTTATATCCCTAGATTAGCGTGAGAGTACAGGGGAGGTGAGAGGGAGGGGTAGGAGCACAGAAGCTTCCAGAACATATTGATGGAAGCTTGGCAGAGGATTGCTCTTAAAGGTACAAGCTCTCTGGGATACCAAAGGGCATCAAATGATCCCATAAGCGAGAATGCATGGAGCCATCTCAAAGAACTAAGTTACGATAAGTAACCTTTATATGTTTAAATTGCCTTGTATTCTTCCAAGGTAAGGTGAGGGTGGCATCCTTGTGGGTAAAGGTGATGTGTAGCTTAGTAGGAGTTGGGAGAGGAGTTAGTAGCTCCCTTGGAAAGAATGGGGGGAAATCATGAGATAGGTTGTTGCCTCAAAGGCTTGTGGTGAGTCTCCTCCTTCATAAAGAAGGAACAAAACTGTACTTTAGAAAAAGAATCCCCTGGCACATGCTTTGCAGCCACTTTCAACAAGAGACTGTTTCCTTGACACACTTCCTACATATAGCAGTGTTAGGAAACTGGTGAAACTGAGTGCCGTACAGTTTATGCTGAACAATCACACGGTGAGTGTTTTATCCTTTCCAGATTCTACTTGATAATCAGCCTTCTTGTGCAGGTGCCATAGCTCCAAATGCTATGGCAGAGGGGGTGCTATATATATATATTAAAGATTATTATCTATATTATTATTTATGTAGCACCAGCAGTGTACCTGACACGGTACAATCAGTAGTTATAGACTGGTCCCTACCCCAAGGAGCTTACAATCTAGGAGAGACAAGGATACATTCATGAGGTTGAGAAAATCAAGGTGTAGGTGCTTAACTTAGTTACAGGGAAGAGATTCTGAGGGAGGGAAGGAAGAGGATGTGATTTCACTCGTGATGAGCCAGGGAAAGCCTGGTAGGTTTTCAGGAGGGATTTGGAAGTTGGGAGAGAGAGAGCAAAGCAAATGTATCCAGGGAGGGAGTTCCAGGCATAAGGGGCAGCAAGGGGCAAAGACGTTTAGAGGAGCAGGGGAGTCCCAAGCAGGTGAGGGTGGGGGCAGAGGAGGAGCAAAGATCCTGGGCAGGAATCTGGTGGGATACAAGAGCAAAGAGAGATGAGGGAGCAAGACCATGAAGAGCTTTGAAGGTGAAGACCAGGATCTTGTGCCAAATGCGTTCCCGTAGAGGGAGCCAGTGTAGGATGGAAAGGAGGGCCTGAACGTGGTCAAAGCGATGGGCAAGATGGATGGCTTTGGCACCAGAGCATTGAATAGAGATGAGGGGGGCGAGATCAAAGCAGGGGACACCAGTAAGGAGAAAGTTGCAGTAGTCAAGGTGAGAGACGAGAGTTTTTGCAGTGACAACAGTAAGGCTGGACCAGATTTTAGCAATATTATTTACCAAAACAAAAAACTTTACAGTTTAAAAAAACATTAAATGCACAACAGTTTTTAAAACTAAAAAGTTTCCTCTTCAAATATTTAATATTTTATCATCCTCAACATAAATGTAATATATGTACTTAATTCCTTACCATACATACTTACTCTTATTCATTTTTATCAATAACTAAACTTTCACATTTTTTCATTATTAAACTTTAATTTATCATAATTTGACAACGAACTATTTTTTCAGTGCATTAACTGTCCTTTACATGTATACAAATTATATACACTTTGTACAATTAACTGTTAACAATGTCAGCGTAGAGAACGTTATAGAATTTGTTGTGCAGAATGCAGTTCTGTAGAAAGTTAATGCACTCTGAAAAAATGGTTCGTTGTCCATTTATGATAAATTAAAGTTTCATAATGAAAAACGTGGAAGTTTAATTACTGATAAAAATGAATAAGAGTAAGTATGTATGGTAAGGAATTAAGTACATGTATTACATTTATGTTGATGAGGATAAAATATGAAATATTCCTCAAATTCTGAAATAAATTCCATGTTTTTTGGCATTTATGTCTTGTTGCAATGTATGGAGTTGAATGTTTTTTGAATTGTAATTGTAATGAATTTGTATGTTTTTTGGAGTTTAAACTAGAGTCAGAGTGATTTTATGATGTTTTTGAAGAAAGTTTTTAGTTTTAAAAACTGTTGTGCATTTAACGTTTTTTTAAACTAAAGTTTTTTGTTTTGGTAAGTTCCCAGGTTTTGTGCAAGACGATAAATATATCAGCACATTAATATATCCGTTGATGCACAACTTTTAAGTTGTATATGTTACAGAACTTTTAACTTAAAAGTTGTGCATATATGAAGTTACTTGTTGTTTATGTTTATATTCAGGTCAATGGGAATGATTATTCCCCTCTAATTCTAGTGTAAACTAGGAGTAACTCTACAAAAGCCAAAGGAGTCTGAGGAGGAACTTGGTGTGTGACTTTTTAAAAAAAAACATAGCCTCCACATCAAAACAGGAGATGTTTGGAGAAAGATTCTCCCAACTTCTTCTCTCTCCCCTCCCCCCCCAACTCAATCTCTACCTCCCTCCCACGCGCGCGCGCGCACACACACACACACACACACTTCCCCCAGCTGAGTCTCTCCCTCACAAACACACACACGCAGACTCTTCTGCCCCCCACTCTCACAATCACACACCCACGCACTCTTCTCCCCCCCCCTCACAAACACACATGCACTGTTCTCCCTCTCTCTCACACACGCACACGCACTCGCTCTCGCTCTCTTCTCACCAACAACGCCACTGCAATTTGCAGCCTCACAGGAGGTTCGGGAGGGGCTGTAGCGTTTTTCAAAATGCCCCACGACGCTGTAGGACACGGGGGGCGGGGCTGCCGCCATCTTGCTGTTCCTGTCTGGGCATGCAGAGAAGTGTAGTCCTAGCATGCCCAGACAAGAAACATGTCGGTAGCCCCAGTGTCCCTAGTGGGGGCAGCAGAACTTGCAGCACCAGGCCAGTAAGGGAGGAGAGGACTGGGGGAGCAGCGTAGTTCCTCTCCCCCTCCATCCCGTCCCCCCCTCCATAAGCTGCCAGGGGGCCCAGGGAAAAGGGGAGCCCCGGTGCAACAGCATAAGGAAAGTTACGTGACTGCTTTTTAAAATCACGTAACTTTTATCAGGAGCCAGCTCTGTCACAAAGACTTTACGCTGTAGTCAGTTTCATATCAATTACCCACTTGCCTCAGAAAGCCAGCAAGAGGAAGCTCTAGTCAGTTTCATGTCAATTAACCCCCCACCCCAGTCTCACTCCCTACTTTTGACTCCATATGAAAAGTCTGCACCTTTTCAAAAGCTGCAGACTTTTCACTCAGTATGAAAAGTTGCAGACTTCTCATAGGGAGTCAAAAGTACAGAGTGAGGCAGGGAGTAATTGACACAAAGCTGACTAGAGCATCCTCTTGCTGTCTTTCTGAGGCAAGTGGGTAATTGACCTGAAACTGACAAGAGTTTAAAGTCTTTGTGAGGGAGCTGACTCCTGATAAAGTTACATGATTTTAAAAAGTAGAGTCACGTAACCTTCCTTATGCTGTGTTTTGCCGGTCAGCAGCTGATCAATTGTGCATGCGCAAGACAGCAGAACCGATTTTTTTTAATCACTAATAACTCGGTTTTGGCTGCACCAATCACTATCCTATTACAGAAGCAGTTGTTATTGATCTCGTGCTCCAAGCCTGTGACGTTTGGGGGCTCAGCTCATCCAGGGGGAGGAGATATTGATGATTCAAAATTGTGATGACGTGTGCATTTTGACCACAACCAATTAACTTTTAAACAATCATACCATTTTATTTGCATATGATGGTCCTCCCAAATTTATAGTCATGGATAAATTTTCAGAAATGTAGCTCAAGCGGTTTCCTCAAAATCGGGGCTTCAGCAGTCCCCTGTTTATAATGGAGAGTGGTTGTGCATTTAACTTCCTTACAGCTACCGCTGTAAGGCAATGAAGAGCGAAGCCGCAGGATTTGGCAACAGCCTGGATCTGAGGCATAAAGGAGAGGGAGGAGTCAAAGGTGAATCCAAGGCTATGCACCTGAGGGACAGGCTGGATGGTGACATCCTCAATGGAAATTGAGAGGGAAGTAGGAGGGAAAGCGGGAGGATGAAGAGTTCAGTCTTGGCCATATTAAGCTTGAGTTGGCGGCAAGACCTCCAAGCAGAGATGTCAGAGAGAGACAGTAATGAGAGACTGGATGGAGGAGGAGAGTGCAGGAGTGGGGAGAGAGAGCTGCTTGTCATCAGCATACAGATTGTGCTGGAAGCTGAGAGATTCAATGAATTTACCTAGAGAAAGAATGTAAAGGGAGAAGACAAGAGGGCCCAGGACAGAGCCTTAGGGAACTCCCACAGAGAGGGGAAGCGACAGAGAGGAGGTACCAGCAAGAGAAACATTGGGTATTTTCAGACGATACGGGGCCCTTTGGCCCCGTACCGGGACCACCGGCTTCGTTCCCCGCCGGGGTCACCCCGTAATGGCACAACAGACGTGCCGGGGGGATCCCGGTGGGGAAAGTGGGAGGGGCCGCGCAGCGCAACGTGCGGCCGCACGGCCCCGCCCCCTCCACGCACCCCACCGCCCGTCCTCCGAGGAGACGGGCGGGCGGCGGGGCCAATGCGGCCGTCGCGTCCGGCCGAACGTGCCACGGCCAGACGTGACTTTTCCTTGGTCACGGCCCGGGGTCCGTTTGACCACGCTTCCCGGGACCTTCCCCCGGCTAGCTTGGGAAGCGTGGTTCAATCGGACCCCATGTGGGGATTGACCGTGGCCAACATCTGGCGCGCCGCAAACAGACGTACGAGACACGGTGACCACAGGTGGGTATTCACCGTGATCTCGTAACGTCTGAAGACACCCATTGAAGGAGCAGTTTGAGAGAGATGAGGAGAACCAATGAAGAACAGTCCTAGAAGCTAAGAAAGCATAGCTAATCCAGGAGGAGGCCATGGTTGACAGTGTCAGATGTGGCAGAGATTGAGGACAATAATGGAGCAGAAGCCCTTAGAGTTAGCTAAGATAATGTCATTGGTGATTTTGGCAAGGGCAGCCTCAGTCGAGTGGAGAGGGCAGAAGCCCGATTCAAGGGGGTCAAGGGAAGGATTAGAAGAGAGGAAATCAAGACAGGATGTGTAGACAGTCCGTTGGAAAGTGAAGGGTAGGAATGAAATGGGACAATAGCTGGAAGGGTCAGAGGGATCAAGGGTGACCTTCTTAAGCAGGCTAAAGCAGCAGCCAGTCCAGGTCCATTATCTCAGAATTTCTGTTGTAGGTGTAGATGACTGTAATTGTTTTCTTGCTCCATCTCTTTCCAAAATTTGCTCCTAAATCTTGATATCTTGCAATTATGTAGCAATTTGCATCCGAGGGATTCCTGAATGTTTTATGTGTAATTGCACTTCTGGGATAGGAAAGCACAGAGATTGCTATGCACAGTTACAACACTCAGGAATACTAGTTGAAACTGCCAGGAGGGGGATTTAGGGAGGCAAAATGCCATAACATCCTAGTGTCCTATTATTATTATTATTATTATTATTATTATTATTTATTAGCAAACATTTATATAGCGCCAGCAATGTACCTGGCACTTTGGCTGTATTCTTCTTTGATCAGACCTGGCCGCTTCTGGAACAAAGTGCTCAGGGTGCCTCCATCAGCACAAGCAATTGAAGCCTCTGCTGCAACTCTGGCAATAACAAATACCTTAAGCAAGAACCCATGTTCACTGCAGCAAAAAATCAATTCTGCAGTCAGTGAAGACAAATTCTGCAAATTCACCACAAGCATTTACATTTGCATAATTCACTTGATTTGCATAATTATGCACCAATTTTTACATGCAAATTTGCTTACCAGCATGCTTTTTCAACAGGTTTGACACAGAATCACAATTTTGTTAATCAAGCACCACTCAAATCCTCTGGAATTTCAGCACCCTAGAACTCAAACCTCATATTAAAGCCCCAGACGTCTCTCACCAAAACATAGGGCTGAAAGACCCACCCCTCCCCTAATTAATCTCTCAAGGATCTGTTCATCCTCAAGGGCCATGGTCACACCTCCCATACGGACGGCAGCTGCAGCAGCAGTTTTAGTTTGGGATCAGGGAACAAGTTTAGGCCTGAGCCAGATTTAAAGATCCTGCAGACAGCTCCCACTGCAGTTTCACTGCAATTTCAACATGACACTGTGAGGATTGGCTGATTCTGCAAAAATCACTGCAAATTGCAGCAATGTAGTCAGTCAACACAGGTTCCTGACCTTAAGCAAAACATGTACCTTGCTGCAATTCTAGGGCGTGGACACACATTGTTGCCGATCACAACAGCAGCCCAGGCTTTCCTTCGAAACCTTGTACCTTCCCCCCAAAACAGGGCCTTTTTCTATTGGGAGAGCAGCATAAAATTACATTTACATGTTTCTTTCATTGGGAGGAAATGCCATCTCCTCTTTAGTGATCTTTTGACTAGAATAATCTGTTGACTGGGAACTGAGACTTCTGGGTTCTCTTCCTGAAGCTGCTATTAACTCACCAAGTGATCTAGGTAACTTTCCTTGACATTTAATAATAGTGATTATTTTATTTATTTACCACCCACATCCCCAAGTAGCACGTGGGACACTTCACAAAAACAATTCAATAAAAATACAATAAAAGTCCATTTAAAAACAACTTTAAAAGGAAAGAGTAAAGCGGGGAGGAATAAAATCCAGCTGTGGATCCCTAAAAGCACCTGGAGAACAAAAGTCTTCTCATGCTTTTTAAAGATGAGGGAGGAAGGAACTAAGACTAATATTCTCTCAGCCTAACTTACCTCACAGGGTTGTTGTGAGGATTAAAAAGTTGTGTTCTATGTGAAGTTCTGAGTGCTATGGCAGGGGGGTGCTGTATAAAAACTTATTATTTCCACACTTTTTATAACTCAACGGCAGTCTTGACCTCACTGGGGACCTAAGGAGACTTAATTGATTGATGTAAGGAGACAATTGATTATAAAAACACTTAGGAAGATCTTCTAGAACAGGGCTGTTAAACATCTTGGCCATCATGGATGGGCTGGTTCAGCTCATGACGATTTGTTGGACGACCGAATTCCACAAAAATTTTTCATTGTTCAGCCAGTTTTTACTGTTTCCTTAGTGCAGACATAGTCATGCCCTGTTCAAACTTAACATGAACTGTGCAAGTTAAATATATGGACTTTGGAGCTGCTATTGCACGACATTCTAGAAACTTTTGTTTTATTTTTTTTAAAAACCTGATATTTAATAAAATCAGATACTATGGCTGCAGGCTGGATGAAACCCTACTATGGACTGCATACAGCCTGTGGGCCACAGGTTAAACATCCCTGCTTTAGAAAGTAGAGAAGGGGCAGGTATTTGCATAGCTACAACAAGAGCTACCTGTTGACGACATCTGTCTCGTGCACATAGACCAATGAGCTGCCTACTCCCTGGTGTGTGGGTATCCTTTAAAATAGTTGCAGAATAGCAAAATGGTTAGAATTGTATCTCCTCCTAATTAACTTGATTTTGTTCTTTGACAGAGTGAGCACTTTTCATTCTTGGGTATTAACAATCAATCTAACCTGACTGACATGAGATGTCGGACTACCTTCTACACTGCACTTGGGCGCCTCCTCATGGTGGACTTAGGTACTGCATTCCATTCTCCGGAACAAGGGAATTCAGTAATGTTGCTTGTCTTATACACTCTGCTGATAGGAAACATCCTGGTCAAGTTTAAGTATAGGGAGTGGGAAAGACTTAACCAGTAAAATCTACTTGATATGACAAAAACTCATTCAGTTGACCTGGGGGAAGTGGGGAATGTTTTGAAGGGAACTCCTTAGTGCTGTGCACCAGTAGGACTGACACCACCTGCTGTTAATATTTGGACCAAGTGTCATCTTCACCAGACTTCAAAGCCTGTACGAACCCTTCTCCTGTGGAGTTCTGCTCTGTGACCACCTCTGCTGTTCTCTGTCTTTCCTGCCTGCGAAGGATTGCTAGAGATGTCGCCATCATCCAGAGAGACCCTAAGATTAGTCTGCTGCTCAGTGCTGCCCTGTGCATACTTCGCAGGGCTTTGGACTATAGCATTTGGGTGGGAGGTATCAGTTTCCTCTCTCTTCTCTTTCAGGGGAAGATGAAGATCAGTATGAACAGTTCATGCTTCCTCTTACCGCTGCGTTTGAGGCGGTGGCACAGATGTTCAGCACAAACACTTTCAACGAGCAAGAGGCAAAAGTAAGTTTCAGCCAAACAAGATGCAACACCCACCGCTAAGCACAGAATCCAAGTCAGGAGGGTTTTTCCACAGAGCAATTTGTCTCATCCACAACAGAATGAACTGAAGTGTTATAGAAAATTCTCAGTGTCTGGGGACAGTAGGTGGCTCTGGGTGCTAGCACATGGAACTTCCATGAGCCAAAATCATGGCAGGGGGAATCCAGTGAAGCTCTGCTTGTGTGTGGGGGGGGTTTAAATGTCATTAGCCCATTTCTGCTGTGATTTCACTGTGAAATCACGGCAGAAATGAACTAATGACATTTAAGGACACACACACGCACCCCACACACACAAGCAGAGCTTCACTGGATTCCCCCTGCCATGATTTTTGGCTCACCGAAGGTCCCCCCACCCTCCCATCTCATGCTCCTCTAGATGGAGCATGAGGCAGGAGGAATAGCCAGCCTTGAGGTGCAGCAAACGTGTTGGGAAGAGACTGGGGAAGGCTACCCCAGCATCTAGGGAAGGGAGAGTGAATCCTTTGCCCTAGACTGCTCAGATGCAGCATGTAGATTTAACCAATAACGCGCTTCTCTCAGTTTAGGATAAACAAGTTGCTCCTGTAAACAAAAGGTTCTTTTGCCCTTCCTGCCTTGGCTTAAGTTTAATGCTCTGTTGTTTTGAGGGAGGGAGGGAGGGAGGGAGGGATTGTGCCGTTCTGTAAACAGCAGGCCACCATAGACACACACGTAATCTATCTTGGTGGGAACTGCAGGCAGGGGAGTAAGAATGGATGTTGCTTCTTACATACGTGTCTCCCTTCACAGAGAACCTTGGTTGGCTTCGTGAGAGACCTGCGAGGGATCGCTTTTGCCTTCAATGCCAAGACGAGTTTCATGATGCTGTTTGAGTGGATGTATCCTTAGCCCTAAAGTGCTCCCTGCCTTCACCACCACCAATGGATCTGGTGACGTAAGGTTGTAAATACTGAAAAATTATACAGTGAGAGGCCCAAATCTCCAGGTTGCTGCCTCTGAACCCTGATTGTGTTAGTTTTACATTTCTGAACTTTTCCAGTCCCTACAGGGAGCCTAGATAATGTGCAGGTCCTGGTATCACTCAAGCTTTAAGGAAAACCTCATTCTAGGGGTCCTGGCTTGTGGCTTTTGTTTAATAGTGTGCTGTCAAGTTGGGGAGCAGAGAATCAGTCCTAAGACTTGGGGTGCACACTAACTGTTAACGCTAGCACGAGTCCTTTGAAGTGAATGGGACTTGCACCTGCACTGACTGCAAGCACCATTACTATCTGCTTGGAGGATCGCAGTTCCCACCTCTTGTCACCCTGCTGTCCCAAGCCAAGGATGCTGTAAAGAGCTCTCTGTAGCCTTCTTGCTATCTGAGCTCCCTGCCCCACTTACAACAATGTGTCCACACAGGAGCTGACTACTTAAAATAAGCAAAGATCTGATGGGTGCAGGCTTAGCTACTGCACTTGTTCCCTCTGCCCCAAGACTTTCTAGCTGTGAATAGCAGTTGCTATGGTTAGTGGTCGTAAATAGCTACAACCAGCTTAAAGGATTGCTAGAATGAAGCTGAATGGTGTTTCCTCTGCTAGAACAACCCTTGACCAGCAGAACTGGTTGCCTGTGGCTTTGGAAAGCAAGCAGGGAAGGCAGGGCAGGAACTTTGTCACTTCAGGTATTGACAGCAACCCTCCATTTTAATTTTAAAGTTCCTTAGCTTCTGCCTCACAGCTACCCCTCCTATATGCCAATCCTTCAGCGAGCAATTGAACTGTGGTACCACGATCCAGCCTGCACCACACCTGTGCTCAAACTGATGGCAGAGCTGGTGCACAACAGGTACAGGAATCCAGCATCCAAGGGGGACCGGGAGTTCATGTCTCCTTGCATGTTGCCCATTGGTTTGGGTCTTGGTAACATTCCCTGGACTTTGGTTGCATCTCCTCCATTTCAGGCTCATTGTAATTACTAGTTGGCTACAGAAAAGCCTCTGCTTTCTCATTGGGGAAGAAAATAAATGTATCGACTTCACACCATAACCCTGCTTAAATCAGAGAGCTTCCCTTTAACTGGCTCTCATTGGAAGTGTGCGCAAAAGACTGATCATGAATGGGGGCTAGTTATTGGCATGTCGGTTACAAAGACCCATTGTCATGACATAGAATTACCTCCCCCCACCCCCCTTCCAGTAAATAAATACCCTCTTATCTGAACACCCCTGGGGGCATTCTACTTAGCATTACAGTGTTTGAGAGTTGTTGAGGATATCAGACAAGTCCAGAAAAATCAAGGATCCAGATCAGGAATTTTCTACCCCAGAGATGGAACATCCATGGGTCAATTGTCTCCTGTGACCGGTTTTATTTGGGCCGCTTCCCCATTCCTGGATTTAGCCTGGGTCCAGCTCTTACGCTCGAGCCCTGAAGAACTGCACTTAGGGAGCAGAGATGACGACATGCACCTCAGGATGGAGGGGTGGATCCATAACACAGTTTCATGATCTGGACCTTCTCCTCCCTTTCCCCACCCTGGCCCTCAACTCCTATCTGCCCCACAGAGCTTGTACTCATTTTCAAAGTGGCTCCCAGAGGGAAAAGTCTCCCAACCTTGTTCTACCCTAAATTAAAAAATAGGCAGTTAAAGTGAATGCTGCTGGATAAGTGCTACAATGTACCAGTGGCTCCCTTTGGAAGCGGCTGTCATTCAAAGCATTCAGTATCTTCTTAAGCCACATGGGGAAGGCCGCCCGATGGTTTTTTTGACTCTGGATTAATGACAGAAGAACAAGAGGGCTCTCTAGTTGGGATCCCTACAAATTGTTAGTGCTCTGCAAAAGCAATTATAGACTGCTCTCATGAGGACCTAGATTGCATGAGACTGTTCTCCAAATCTAAAAATGATGCCTATGAAGGGAGAGGTCTTACTAAAGGCTGGAGAGATCCCTTGCTTGTCTCCAGCTTAAAGGTTTTCTCTGCAAATGAAGAAACAATTTAAACTCCAAGCTTCTGAACTTCCACCCCATGAATGGCACAAAAGTTAGTCCTGCTGCTGTCAGAGCTCACTGAGAGGTTTCCTGTGTTTCAGAAGACAGTAGTGGTGGGATGGTTGCCAAGACTAGATTTCTGGCCACGTCGATTTTAATATTCCCCAATCAGGTGTGAAATACAGACTTGTTCTCTCCTCTCTGTCCTGCTGTAAAAAGTCTAGAGGGAGATTGCTGTGTTAGTCCCAAATGTAAATAATGGAGATAAACTCATCCAGGTGATCTCTCTTATTGGGCCAACTGTAGTTGGTGAGATTATGCAAGCTTTCCAGGTCGCACACAGCCCTTCCTGAGGCTGGTAACACAGAAAGGACCCTTTGTGGCCTGGAAGCTTGGATAATCTCACCAACTACAGGTGGCCCAATAAGAGAGATCACCTGGACTACTTTTTCTCCATCTCTGCTATAAAGTCAGCTCTGTCTGAGTTTATTACATGACACTTGCTTGAGAAAGTGCCCAGAAACCCCAACCATCAGCAAAGGTCCTATTGTACAAACACAATAAAAAGCCTCTCCCCCCAAACCCTCTCTTTAGTGGGGACTACCTAGAGTCCTAGCCTGAGGCTAAATCCCCCAGTAGAAGTTGCTAGTGAGGATTGTTGACCCTTTGTCCCTCATATGCACTTGAGAGTTTATTTTCTGATGATCTTCCTTTTAGGTCCCAAAGGCTGCAGTTTGATGTCTCGTCTCCAAATGGCATCTTACTCTTCCGGGAAACAAGTAAAATGATAACTACCTATGGTGGGTACCACAGGAAGCATGGATGTTGTTGCTAATTCCAGCCAAGTGTCTTCTCTAGCTTAGCCCAGTCTCAGCCAGTCACATGGCTCCCAGATCCATTAGTAGTGACTCATATTTTGGGGTGCAGAGGGAAGAAACAGCATTGGCTAGAAGCACTCATGTGCATTCATCCGTTCCATTGCTGCACTGTCTTTTCAGTCTGGCTGAAAAGATCATCCCCAGTCAAGCAAAAGGCAGCACTGCTGCTCTCCCTCTCTCTTCCACTGTTGGGTGCTACTTTCCTAACCCGGGAGAACAGCAGCCCAACCCTGCTTGTTGCCTTCCTAGCCAGGCAGAAGTTAGTGTACAGGAGTGCAGAGAAGGGAGGGAAGAGAGCAGAAGCTGGGGCTAAGTGGGGGTGCAAAAGGGGTTTCCTCTTCCAATAGGGCTGGTGGGCATATGCTGCAGGGACTGGGATTCCTCTGGCTTTAGTGTGTGGGGAGGGGGCTCCTTAGGGGCAAGGCCCCTCCTTACCCAAAATAATAATAATGTTTGTTTCCCTGCTTGGGAGACAGCATGGGGGCTGTATCCTAGAAGTTAAGGGAGCTGCTGACAGCCCATTGCTCCCAAAAGGGAAGCTGTTTAGTGCTTTCAGCTATGTTGGGGAGTCTACACTAATGTCCTAACAGGGTTGAATGGATCCAGAACACTAGGGTGCTGTCCAGTTCCTCTTGGGGCTCACCATGGTGTCCTTTGGAACAGGACATTTGAAATTAGCACCACAGTTCCATCACAAGCATTTCTGTTGGCTTTCCCCTGGGTCCCTTGTAGGGGCTGCTTGCTGTCCCTGAGAGCGAGGGTTGCTGGGAGTGGAAGCTGTTCCAAGATACTGAGCTCCCCTCTGTGCCTGTGCAGGAAATCGCATCCTAACGCTGGGCGAGGTCCCAAAGGATCAAGTCTATGCCTTGAAGCTCAAGGGGATTTCCATCTGCTTCTCAATGTTGAAGGCTGCGCTGAGCGGCAGCTACGTCAACTTCGGTGTCTTCCGTCTGTATGGGGACGATGCACTCGACAATGCCTTGCAAACCTTCATCAAGCTCCTGCTTTCCATCCCACACAGTGACCTTCTGGTAAGCCAGATCACCAGGGAGGGAGAATGCCAGCCTCTTGTTTCATCTCTCCAGCCAACCCCCTAAGTGGTATCTCTGGACCAGCCATTGTGCTTGGATCCCAGCAGGAGTGGGTGCTCCTTGTCCCCCTCCAGGAAAGGGGCCGGGGGTACTTGTGCTTTGTGCTCCGAGAGCTGGTCTGGTGTAACAGAAGGGAGTCCAGGACACCTGTCTAGAGCTATAGAGAAGCCAGGAAATGGGGATCTTGCCTCCTGACAAGGGGCTCTTCAGTGCCTTGCTGTTCAGGCTACATCTCACACTGCCAAATGGATTTGCATCACCTTTCTCTTCCCACTTCCCTGCGCACTGCTGCTTGCAGTGACGTTGTCAGACACCCAAGCTAAAATCAACTGGGCTGAGCATTACTCAAGAGGGGAGACGCATGGGCTGTTGAGATACAGCTGTGCTAACCCTGAGCTCCAAAGCAGTAAGGCTTGAAGAGCTCTTTGGGAAACAGCTCTGCTATATACAGCCTCCTGGGCATCTTCTGCTATGCTGGGGTGGTGGGGAACTTCCAGTCCTGGCCACTCCCAGCCTTTTCATCCAGCCCATAAAGCCTTTAATCTGGCCCGCCTGGCCTGCTGAGCAGGTGCAGGCAATAAAGTGAGGTGGAGCCCCAACCCCCAAGAGAATGCTCCCAGCAGGCAGGGGCTGAGCGGTCCCCTGCCTTCTCCCAGAGTGCTCTGGTCCATGGAGCTTTCAGAAAAAAAGCACAGGGGGGAAGACTGTTCCCTGTCCCTCCACTACTGTAACCTGGCTTGTTTTCCTGTCCGATTCCATTGATCCCTGTGTACACCAGGGGAGAACTGCTGCTGCCCTGGAAACCCACACACTGTCACTCTGGGAGATGGTTCTGACAGGCTGGGATTGGAGCCAGACAGTCTCTTGCTGTGTTCTCTGACCCAAGCTACACCAGGCGCTTTCTGACGTGACATAATCCACCCCATTTGCCTCTGGGAAGAACTCTGGGAGGCAAATGAGGTGTGGCTTTTGTCACGTGGGAATGCAAATCCGCACAGCTTTGGCAGCAATTGTGTGTTGTGTGGCGCTGGAAAATCCAGCTCTGCATGACACGCTTGATCGGCGCCAGAGCTGCACAGCTTCACTTTTCCCACATGACAAAAGCTGTGCTTCATTTGCATCTCATTTGACTCTCGGAGTTTCTCGCAGAGGCAAATGGGGCACATTATGTCTTGTCAGAAAGCGCCCACTGTTCTTGCCTTAAGTATGGTGGGGTCTGCTCCTTACTTGAAGTTCTTTTCCCTGAAGGAAACTTCAAAAGGGAGCAGCCGGGGGCTGGGGTGGGGGAGATTTGAAGGTACTTCTGGAAAGAATCTATTTCAAGCCCATGGTGAAGCAAATGAGCTGATGCTGTTCCGACTGGGTCACGCCCACACACAGCAATGGGGAAGTGCTGAATATTCAGCAACACGTCTCATGCGTGCACAACCCTGTGCAAAAACAGCTGCTCTCCCCCCCACCCCCAAATGCCTTTTTCTTGTGGGCCATGTATGTTTACCCAGTCCTTGCTATTCAAGTAGGATATTGCTGGTCCCTGCAAAGTAGTGACCCACTGCTGTATATAGCACTCAGGGACACACTTCAACAGTGCAAATAGAGGCTCTTCCTTGCTGTTACGGCAGGCAGAACCCTGCACCTTAGCATGGGCCTCAGCAAGCAAGACCTCTCTTAACACACCCAGGATCTTGCCTTCATAAAAGCCGGTGTGTGCTGTTCTCTGCCCACTCAGGCTTTCAAAGGCCCAGGCCAAAACATCTGGCTGCAATCTCTGCAGGGTTTCCCAGCATGCTTGGGGTACGCAGTTATCCAAGACTGCCTCCCCATGAACCCTGTACGCTCTGGTTTCACTGTGGTTTTTTGCTGCATTGCTGTTGTAGGTGGCCACTAGGTCTGAAATGTGTACCCGCCAAAACAAGCAAACCCACTGAATCCAAATGATCCCACTCAAAACAGCCTGAGTAACAAAAGCTTCCCATCTGATCTTCCATCATTTACCTGTTTGTTTGTTTCATTCATTTCATCCATTTCCAGTTTTTACTATTCATTTTTATTGGTCATAGCAAAAACACAAACTGAAATCGCAAAAATTCTTTGCTCAGATGTTTTGACAAATGTTGTTCAAGTCTACTATAACCTGCTTGAAATCGCGAGGCTTGGGGGTACCCAAGAGCAGTTACTCTGCTGCTTGTTTCACCTCTAGTGGCCACATCTCCGATGTTAGAGCTAGCCAGCTACTACAACAGTTCTCCTGCCAAACACTGTGTTGGCAGCAGAGGAGAAAGCAACCTGGCTGGATAGAATTGCTTAAAGGACTGGGTAGTAGGGATGGGACTTTCAGTATTGCCGAGAACCGAAAGTACCCAACAATGACTCTGTCGGATTAATCTGGTATCTTGGTTCTTTTCTCGGTATCAGTGGTATCAGATCTCTTGCATTGTTTTTTTTATCTGATTTTTAACATTGCGGTTTTCCCCATTGAAGTCAATGGGGGAAACCACAACGTTAAAATTCCAATACTGAGAGAACCGAGAACCAGTAGACAGAAATCAGATACCGATAGAAACTGAGATTTTGCCAGAAATTCCACCCCTACTGTGTATGTTCCTTGGTAAAGAGAGCAGAATACAAATGTGTGGTGTGCAGGTTGTACATAGGGAATGTTTGCCTAACTGCTTATTCTAGGAGACTCTCTTAGGGGCAACTTTGCCAACTGTAGCGTGTGGGAACATGTGGAGTTTGGTTGGTTCCGCTGTGCAGAGAGCACTGCGCTCAGTTCCATGCTCCCCAAACCATTCTAAAAATCTCTTGCACACTCTCTCTCCACAGGATTACCCCAAACTCAGTCAGTCCTACTATTCCTTACTGGAAGTTCTTACCCAGGACCACATGAACTTTATAGCTAGCCTGGAGCCCCATGTCATCATGTATATTCTCTCTTCCATTTCTGAAGGCCTCACTGCACTAGGTAAGACTGGCAATTCCCTTAGTGGGCACACAGGGCTGGCTGTTGGGATGGGGAAAAACACAGAGGGCTTCTGCCTAGTCTCCTGTGAATACAAGCCACTTTAAAAGGACTGGGGGGTGGAGGTGGGGGAGAGAGACAGCCAGTTTCCATGAGGCTGTGGCTGAGTGATTAAGGCACTCAGCCACATTCCTGCAGGTTCCTGCTTGGTCTTGCGTTGGATGGCTACCTCCAGTCCACCCAGCTGTGAATGACTACCTGATCCACTGGATTGGGGAAGTCAAAGGCAGTCAGTGCTAGCCACTGTCGTGCAGCATAGCCCACAGAAAATGGTGTGCTTTAACCACACCAGCCTGATGGGCCACGTGGCATTCCTGCCCATTGTATTGTGCTGGGACCTAGAGAACCCATCCAAAATTGGACTCCATTGTGCCAGGTGCTGTACGGACACACAGTCAGAAAGAACCCTTCCCAAAGAGCTTGCAGTGTAAGCAGGCAAGGCAGCGTGGGAGAAAGGGTGACCTTTTTAAGGGGTTAAGCTGCCAACGCAGAAGTCAGTAGCATGGACTTGAACGTGCAGCTCCTAAAGGTGGAGGCCTCTAAATAAATGATCTAGATTATTTACTTAGATTATTTTAGCCCACCCTATCCCTTAGGCTCGGAGTGGCTTTCAATTTTTATCTTATTAACTGTAACATTAACAACTAATTAACTCCACTCTTAATCCTCGTAACAACCCTGTGAGGCAGGTTAGACTGAGAGATCTGTGACTGACCCAAGGTCACCCTGTGAGTTCATGGCTAAGGTGAGACTTGAACGGGGGCCTCTCCCTACCCCCCAGTCCAAGTACTGCTGTCTTAACTACTACGCTACACTGGTCTCTCCCTATAATATATTATATTATATTATATTTATTATATTATAAACAAGGGGCTCTCCAGACCAAAGATATGGCCTTTTCCCAAGCTGTCAAGCAAGCCCAGCAGGCGTAGGGTATCTCGTTACCTCCCTTATAGGGGTGGAATGCACATAGTGGCTGACTACGAGAGAGCCCAGGACATAGAAAGGGGGAGGACAAGTAAGAACAGAACTACTACACTAGGCTGGGCCAGGCCATTGTTCCCACATCCTAGGATCCTGGTCCCAAGAGGATCTGGTACTCACGAGATAGTTTCAAGGGAAACATACATAAAATGGGGCAGTTTATGGAGTGACCCACCTCATATATCAGTCACTCCAGTGGCCTAGGAACCCCACCCCACTCCCACCCAACCCTCATGCATGAGGCTGCATCCACTGATCGTTTTGGATGATAACAGCTGCTGGATCTGGCCTCCAGAGTTGTAACAAATTCAAGCTCCTGCATCTGCTCTAGGAATTAGGCACAAGATCCATGGCCCTGTCTATTTGGGGTTGTCATGGCCACAACCACTGTATCTACTTGGGTAGGTTTGGGATCAAAACTGCCACCAGCTGTTTTTATAATGTCCTTGTTTTCCTTTGCTACTGAGAACAGGACAAGAAGCAGTGGTTTTAAATTGCAGGAAGGTAGGTTTGGATTCAATATTAGGAAAAACCTGTTAGAACAGTTCAGTCATGGAACAAGATGCCTAGAGAGATTATGAAATCTCCTTCCTTGCCGATTTTCAAGAAAAGACTGGGCAGGCATCTATCCAGGATGCTTTAGATCTAGAGCATCCTGCCTGGGAGGTGGGGGGCTTGGGCTAAATACCCCATGAGGTCCCTTCCAGCTCTCCAGTTGTACAATTCTAAAGCTTCAACTCTGAATCCAACAAAAATAAATATCCTGCCAGCTGCCAGTCTGCTAAAATGCCTCCTAGCTGCGTGCTGCTGTTTCAACAGGTTACCTGAGCTGCTTTGAATGCTCGACACGGGAATCCCTTCAGCTCGGAGCAGCACAAGCCTGGCATGCTATTACCCGAGCTGTGTTCCCAGCAGATCCTGGTGGACACCTGTAGCTTCCTCTATTCCACACACAGGAGAGAGGCTGTTGCGCTCCCAAGGAACTGTGCTGTGGCTGCTTGGGGAAGTCTGTGTGAGGGGCTCCTGGAATCTAACAGCCCCTGGCAGAAGTGAATGCTGGAGTCATCCCTCTCTCTCTCACACACACACCCTTTCTCATCCTGTAGACACCATGGTTTGCACAGGCTGCTGCTCCTGTTTGGACCACATCGTCACATATCTCTTCAAGCAGCTCTCCCGCAGCACCAAGAAAAGGACAACGCCTCTTACCCAGGAGAGTGACCGGTTCCTGCACATCATGCAGCAGCACCCAGAGATGATCCAACAGGTAAGGGTAGGGAGTGTGGTGCCTGCTGTACAGTGTACTGTCTTCTCCTCTCTGGCCACTGGGGGGACTGCTACAGCATTATGTAATACTGAAACCGTACTTCTCTCCAAGCACATTATCAACCCACCTCGTCCCACCCAGCGAAGACCAGTTGGACTTCATAGCTGAGCTCTGCAGGACTGGGTAGCAGGGAATGGAGAGAATGAGTGCCAGATGAGAAATCAGGAGCTCCTGGCTCCCAGTGCTGGAGTCTCACTCTGCCCTACTGCCTCTATAATGTGCTAAAGCAGAAAACCATGTTGGAGTGAGGGCAGACCCAGAGAGAAATGGGCTTTTTTCCTCTCAAACATTAGTCTGGCCATGGAACTTTGAAGCCAGAAATCCCTGCTCTCTGGGCTTGCATTCTCCTTCACTCTCATGCACATGCTGCAAGCTGGAGAAGCAGGGCTGCAACAGAAAAGGAGCAAGGCAATCCCCAGTGACCAGATCCTCTCCATCATCGTTGGGCCTTATTCCCCCATGTCACCAACACTACGCTGCATAACCTCAGGGAAACGTCATTAATATAGCTTTGCTACTGCTCTCCTAACAGGTGTCCTAGAGCAGATTGCACAGAGGCCTAGGCAATTGTTGTCCCTCTTTACTGATCATGACCATAGATTCCTCCCCCTCCCCCCGCAATTTCTGTGCTGCTGCGATCCTGCCAAATCTCTGCAGGAATAGCTCTTGGCAGCACAGAAATCAGCCTGTTGGCTTTCCCCAGTTCAAATCAGTTCACTCCTTGAGTTCCCAACAGCAAGGAGCTGGCATCAAGTTTCATCTCACCTTGCCTGGCTTAGGGGAGGTGATTTGGCAATGTCCCAGTTCTTGAAGTGTGGGGAGGGAAGCCTGAAAGTAGAGAGGGGCTGCTCCACCTTCCTCCCCACTCCCCTCCTTTTAAATGGTGTTTCCTCCACAGGGAAAGAAAGGACAGTTTAGCCAGAGGTGGGGTGTGTGAAGACTGGCCGGGGATAAATAGAGAGAGGGCATGTGTATGCCCCACAGCATAGCACTGACCAGACACTCAGACCAGGGGGAATTGTTTTGGTTTTGCAGTGGTAACTCTCAACAGGCAAATGTCCAAAATGAGAGCTTTGCATCAGAATGTATCAGTTTGCTTTCCGCTGCTGCATGCATTCAGGAACCAGGCATAAGCTACCAGTCCTATGCATCACCCTGCAGACTCCCAAAAATTGGAATCGGGGGCAATCAGCAGTTAGGGATTATACCCTGTAGCATACTCCATTCTTGAGTGAGTCTGGCATCCATGGAAAGTAACGAAAGCACAGGTACAGTCTGGGGCTTGGACAGGAGTCAGCCAGTAGGAGTGTGCTGTGGGGAATGAGTAACCCAGGGTATCAGCACTGGCTACACAAGAAAGAGGGGGCTATGTTGGGAGCCTGACCCCACCCCCACACTAAGGGGAGTCATGTGATGAGACCCTACTTGCTTGATCTCTGCAGATGCTTTCAACGGTGCTGAACATCATCATCTTTGAAGACTGCCGGAACCAGTGGTCTATGTCCCGGCCTCTGCTCGGCTTGATACTGCTCAATGAAAAGGTAAGCGGCCCTAGTGACACTTTCTTGGAGCAGCTGGTCCTGGAGCCAACAAGAGGAGGAGCTACTTTGAATCTAGTCTTAAGTGGAGCGCAGGATCTGGTGCAAGGGGTAACTGGTACAGCCACTTAGCAATACTGATCATAATATAATCAAATTTGACATAGCTATAGGAGGAATATTGACAAAAATAAACTACTGCAGTAACGTTTAAAAGGGGGAATTATGCAAAAATGAGGAAACTAGTTAGTTAGAGGGAAACTTTAAATGCATGCAAGAGGCATGGAGATTATTTAAAAACACCATCTTGGAAGCCTAGATTAAATGTATTCCGCAAATAAGGTAGCAAGAGGACCAAATGTCTGCCCGTGTGGCTAAATGAAGAGGTGAAGGACACTATTACAACCAAAAAGGCATCCTTTAAAAAACTGAATGCTAGTCCTAATGAATAAAAAGGAAAGAGCATAGGCATTCCCAAATTAGAGATAAAACGTTGTTAAGACAGGCCAAGAGGCAATTTGAGGAGCAACTCACTAAAAAGACACACACAAAACAACAATTTTTTCAAGTACATCAGATGCAAGAAGCCTGCTGGAGAGTTGGTTGGGCCATTTAGATGACCAGAAAGTGAAAGGGGCACTCAGGGAGGATAAGAACGTTGCAAAGAAGCTGAATTACTACTTTGCTGCAATCTTCACCATTAAGGATGTTGGGGAGATCTTTGTAGGTGAAGAACTGTCACAAATAGGTGTGACTCTGGAGGAGGTTGTAGAGCAAACTGACAAACTAAATATAACAAATCACCAGGAACAGATGGTATTCATCCCAGAGTTCTGAAGGAACTCAAATACGAAGTTGCAGACCTACTATTGGTAATTTGTAAGGTATTGCTACAATCTGCCACTGTACCTGAGAATTGGTGGGTAGCAAATGTAATGCCAATATTTAAAAAGGGCTCCAGAGGTGATCCTGGAAACTACAGACTGGTGACTCTGACATTGGTGCTGGGCAAACTGGTGGAAACTGTTACTGAGCATATTGATAAACATGGCTTAAATGGGGAAGAGTCAACATGGATTTAGGAAAGGGAAGTTATGCCTCACTAATTTATTGGAATTTTTGAGGATGTAAATAAGTATATGGACACGGGTGAGCTGGTCGATATAGTGTATCTGGACTTTCAGAAGGCATTTGATAAGGTCCCTTATGAGAGACTCTTGAGGAAATTAGAGTCCTGGGATGAGAGGCAGTGTCCTATCGTGGATTGACAACTGGTTAAAAGATAGGAAACAAAGGGTAGGACTAAATGGTCAGTTTTCACAGTGGAGGGAAGTAACTAGTGGTGTGCCCCAGGGATCTGTACTGGGACTGGTGGTGTTTAATATATTCATTAATGATCTGGAGTAAAGAGTGAGGTGGTTGAATTTGCAGATGAGACAAAGTTATTCAAGATAGTTAAAACCCAAGTGGACTGTGAAGAATTGCAGGAGGAGCTTGTGAGACTGGGCATCTAAATGGCAGATGAAATTTAGTGTGGACCAAGTACAAAGTGGTGAACATAGGGAAAAATAGCCCAAACTATAAGTACACAATACTGGGTTCTAAATTAGGAGTTACCACTCAGGAAAAATATCTTGGAGTCATCGTGAACAATACATTGAAGTTTTCTATAAAGCTGTGGTACGACCACACCTGGAATATTGTGTTCAGTTCTGGTCGCCCCATCTCAAAAAATATATAGTAGAACTAGAAAAGGTACAGAGAAGGGCATAGAACCGTGAGTGGCATGGAACATGTAAATAGGGAGCGGTTATTTACCCTCTGTAACAGTACTAGAACAGGACACTCCATGAAATTAACTGGCAGCAGAGTTAAAACAAATGAGAGTATTTTTTTTACCTCAATGCACAATTTATCTTGTAGAATTTACTACCAGAGGGAAGTGGTGAAGGCTGGTAACGTAGCTAGTTTTAAAAAGGGACCGGATATGTTCTTGAAGGATAGGTCCATTAATGGCTACTAGTCAAGTAGGTTTTGGGGATGTAACCTCTTACTGTTGGGGGCTGGAACAACAGAGAAAAGATTGAACATTGTGACCTGTTGAGTACTTCTCCCAAGAGACAGAGATTGGCCACTGTTGGAGACAGGATGCTGGGCTTTACGGACCATTAGTCTGACCTAGTACAGTACTACTAATGTTCTTAGTGCCACTAGGATGCTGATTAAGCGTCTGGGGTGTGCTGCAACGTGGATCTGAGGGGCTGTGGCAGGGCTGTGCCTGGAGCAGAGAAATCTTCATAGCACCTTGCTTAGCTCTAGTAGGTCCTGCTAGTTAGTTGTTCCCACTTCCTGCCCCAGTAGCTATTGCCTAACCTCGTTCCGGCAGGGTACTCCATGCAGCACCAGCCTCGACTTGAGGGCCGGGGGGGGGGGGGACAGTGCATCTATGGTTTATAAGTAGTCTTGGACTGCTAGGAGGTATCCAGTGCAGTCTATTCCAGGAATTGAGGCTCTCCATGTGGTGTTTGATTTGGCAGGGGACAAAACAGGGGTGCTTCTGGTGTACTGGGTTCCTTCCTGCCCAGCGGCATCCCTCTCCACTCTAGCGAAACTGGTGTCAGAGGTGGTGGTGTGCTCCCTGAGGGCCGTGGGGATCTCAACATCCACACCAGCCTTGCAGAGGTGGAGCGTGAGTTCATGGGCATGTCCCAAATGGTCAACGGCCCAACACACAAGGGGGAGGCATATGCTCGATCTGGTATTCTGCTCTGGCCTTGAGGCGGGTGATCAGGTAGTGGGGGAGGTTTGTTCTATGCCCTTGTTGTGGTCAGATCATTACCTCCTGCAGGCCAGACTCCTAGCGCACAATAGCCTCCAAAAAGGAGTGGGACCTATTAGAATGGTCTGCCCCCGGAGGCTGATGGAACCGCAGCGGCTCCAAGACGTGCTGGGGGAGGTGTCCTTGGACCTTGATGGCCACTCTGCTGATGATGTCGTCCAAGCATGGAACATCTTGCTGGGGGGAGGGAGGGCATTGACCGGGTAGCTCCGAGGCGTCCGCTGCCACCACTTGTCATCGTAGGGCTCCTTGGTTTACTGAGGAGCTGCAGTGTATGAAGCGGGAGGGATGGCGGTTAGAGTGACGTTGGCGTCATTCTTGCACTCAATCCGATCGGCTAGAGCATCAGGCCCATTTGCGGTCCTATGCTGTGGCTGTGAGGGCGGCAAAGAAGAAATTCTTTGCCGCCCTCATAGCTGCTGCAAAGTCACGTCCAGCGGAGCTCTTCTGGGTGATGAGAGGGCTGGTCAGTCCAGTCTCCCTCCACCTGGAGGGGGGGAGATCCCAGGCCTGCTGTGAGGAGTTTGTCACCTACTTTGCAGATGAGATCGCTTGGATTCAGCACAATTTCGGAGCTGGGATTGATGCAGAGGAAGGAGTGGGATATGGATGCCCCGTCTGGTCCATCTTTGTGGGATCAGTTTCAGGAAGTGACACCAGCTAATGCCGTGGGTGTCCTGGGGTCTGTTAGGACCACCTTTTGCGAATTAGATCCATGCCCATCCTGGTTGGTGAAAGCCTCCAGGGAGACCTTGGGGCCGGTGCTGACAGGAGTGATCAACGCCTCCCTTCGGGAGGGTAGGGTGCTGAACTGCCTCAAGGAGGCGGTGGTGCAGCCCCTGTCTTTGGACGTTGGCATAACGACCTGTCTCTAACCTTCCCTTTTTAGGGAAGGTTATTGAACGGGTAGTGGCACAGCAACCCCGAATGGCATCAGTTTCCTAGACCCCTTTCAATCAGGGTTTCACCCAGGGTATGGCACCAAGACTGTGCTGGTGGTCTTGGTGGACGACCTCCGCCGAGAGATGGATTCAGGGCATTCAACACTACATGTCCTGTTAATCTCTCAGCTGCTTTTGATACAATGGACCACAGGTTATTGTTGAGACTCTTGCAGTCCCTGGGGGGTGGGGGTGGATGGGACGGGACGGTCCTTGGATGGTTCTGCTCGTTCCTCTCAGGAAGGAGCCAGCGGGTGGGTGTTGGGGGCTGAAACATCTAGCCCCCGCAACCTCTCTTGCGGCGTACCACAAGATTCTTTTTTGTCTCTGTTATTATTTAACATCTGTTGCAACCCCTGGGGGAGGTTGTGAGATGGTTTGGTGTGCATTGCCACCAATATTCTGATGACACCCAGCTATACCTCTCGTTTTCAACTGACTCAGGCCCTGCAGTCTTGGTGCTTTCCCAGTGCCTGGAGGCAGTGGCTGACTGAATGCAGCGGACCAGACTGAGGCTGAATCCCGATAAGACGGAGGTGATGTTGGTGGGTTGGACAGCTGGGGTGATGGCTCCCCTCATTAAGGGGGTCCGCCCCCCTGCTGGCTCCCCAGGTCCGGAGCTTGGAAGTCCTGTTGGACCCCAGCCTTCGGCTGGATTGCAAGGTAGAGGCAGTAGCGAAGGGAGCCTTTCGCCAGCTACATCGTGTGCGGAGGCTCTCACCATATGTTTCAGTTTCTGACCTGGTCACCCTCATCCATGTGTTCATCACCTTGAAGCTGGATTACTGCAACGCGTTTTACGTGGGGCTGCCTGGTGACGGTTCAGAAGCTGCAACTGGTGCAGAATGCGGCAGCCCGTCTTTTGACAGGGATGGGCCATAGGGAGCACACAACACCAGTGCTCCAAGCTCTGCACTGGTTGCCTATAGCGTTCCAAGTCCAATTCAAGGTGCTGGTTTTAACCTTTTAAAGCCCTACACGGCTTGGGCCCCTCCTATCTGAGACACCGTGTCACTCCTCGGGTCCTGGGGCGATCCTTGCGGTCTGCCAGGGGCGCCTTCTTGGAGGTCCCCCGGGTAAGCCGTTGGGTTACAATGGAGAGGGTGTTCTCGGAGGCCACACCGTGGCTGTGGAACTTCCTCCCGGAGGCAGTTCGACTGGCCCCAGGTCTGCTGGCCTTCCACTGGGCCTGTAAGAGGAGGGGGGTAGTTTTTCACTGTTCTTATCTTAACTAGTTTTAGTTTCCCTTTTTTGTCTATGTTTTTTACTATATTTACTGTTTTATGATTTTAGAATGTGGATATTGTGAGCTGCCCCAAGCAGTCTGTTGATGGGAGGGGGCGGGATATAAATTTTAATATAAATAAATTCCCGTGTCGCTGATCTGGAGGCTAACTGTTCCTTTTCTTCTCTGCTACAGTATTTCTCTGACTTACGGAACAGTATAGTGAACAGCCAGCCCCCGGAGAAGCAACAGGCCATGCACCTCTGCTTCGAGAATCTCATGGAAGGCATCGAGCGCAACCTGCTAACCAAGAACCGAGACAGGTCAGTATGGGTTGGCATGGCATGGGCTGAGCACAGTCCAAGATGGTCCTCTGGAAAGATCAGTATCTGGGCAAGTGGAATCCCTTTGACTTGGACATGACAGACACAAAGTTAGCTTACTGAAGTCATGCCCCATGTCGAGGATTGGCCAAACCCTGCCCCCATGACTGTTTGTTTGGTCCCTTGCTAATTCCTGGATTCAGTCCTTGCCCTCAAGCACTGAAAAAGTGAACTCAGGGGAAGGGAGGGAGATGAAGGCAGGGACTCGAGGATAGGGGGGATGGAGCTGTGGGAAGAACCCCACATATTCTGCAGAAAAGAAAATCCAAATTCTGCAAGCTGCGTAAATTATGCAAATTGTTAAAACTATGCAAAGCTCTCCCCCCTTTTACATCTGCCTATCCATTTTCTTACTCTTCATTTATAGTGATATTTGCAAAACCAAAAGGTTTGTTCACATTTTGGGAGGAAAGAGCGAGCAAAACTACCGATTCTGTTGTAAAACTGAAAGGGTGAGGGTGTGTTTTCAGAAATAAACCTTGGGAAAGAAATTTCAAGAAATTTCCCACCTAAACTTTTCACATTATTATTATTATTATAAACATTTATATAGCGCCAGTCATGTGCCTGGTGCTGTACAGAACATAGAATCAGACGTGTTCCCTGCCTGTGGCTTACAATCTACAAGACAAAAAAGGGGGGGGGGGAGAGACAGGGAGAGAGGGGACAGTGGGGGAGACAGGGGAGAAAACAAACAAACATTCAAGCAGATGTGAAGTCTCAGGTGCGTGTGCTTGGCTTGGTTTACAGAGAGGTTGGTGGCAGCAGGCAGCAGAGGTGGAATGGGGTGCAGCTTGTGTAGGTTCTCAGTGTGTGAGCTCTGGGGTGTCGGGCACTGGGCAGGAGTGTCTTCCTCCCCTGGGCTTCAGGAGAGCAACTTCAGGCAGCAAAGTGAGCTGGCAAAGAGGGGCTGCTTCACCCTTCACTCAATTTAATTGCTCTAATTCAATTGTTCAAGACAATTAGCAGCCATCCGGTTTCAGTGCAGCTCCTGATTTGTTTTAACAGAGAATGGATTGGATTGAATTGAGTAGTGAGTCTGTCTTCCTAATTCCTAGCTGAGAGCCATTACTGCAGCATTTCACAGGGGCCTGATCTGTTGCATGATCCATGATATGCCACACACCCCTTAACCATTTTCTGGGAGTGTTTTCCTACCCTGGGTGCACATCTCTTGCAAAAAAACTTGCAAGTTAGTGGGTCTCCAACTTTGCCTTTTTGGGACATTGTTACCTGGTCCCAAGAACACAGTATATCCGAAGGAAAGTTGGTTACCATTAACTGCACATGTGTTTGCTGTGAACAAAAAACCCTTTGGCAAAAAAGCTATCCCAGTGTGTTTTGCCATGGGGTATTTTTTTAATCCCAGGTTTTTTGCCTGGGGTTAAAAAAACTACCCCATCACGTTCCATGTTAGTTTACACATTCCAGAAATGTAAGTGCCATGGACCGGGGTAGAAAAAACACCTGACACACATCTGTTTTTACAACACAATTTTTAAGGGCTAAGCACCTCTGCCCCCAACTCCTATCTGGCCCATTGGGCTTGTACTAATGTACGGCGTGGCCCATGGGTAGGGCTGTCGCTTCTTGCAATCTAACCCCTAAGACTCCCATAGGCCAAAATGGCAGTTTGGGGGTCAAACCATGAGAAGCAGTAACCCTCCCTACAGGAGGGAAAAGAGCATTGGGTCGTACCTTGGGAATTTCCTTTCTATCCTGGACACCTGACAGTCCTCCTTTGGGGTCGTTCTCCAATCCACCAGCAGGAGGCAGAAACAGCATTTTTTTCTGGCGCGTACATGGTAGGACAATCCTCCTTGCTCCGCAAGTGAGTCCAAAAGCCAACAGACCATGTGAACAACAATACTGCTCAACACCATCAATAACAAATTTAATCAATTTAAGCCAAACTTAACTGTAAGAGGCATAATTAGACGACCTTCACTTTCTGAGGGATTGAGCCAATTGTTCATAAACACGGATACAGTCCACAATACCCTCCTCAGGCAGTTGCCCGTGTTCTGTTTGTACTGCGGGTGGGTTGGAGGACTGTCAGGTATCCAGGATAGAAAGTGAATTCCCAATTCTCTCTTCTCCTTTGGGGACATACCAAAGTAGTACTAACACCTTATAGCATGGGAGGGCACAAACAGTGCTAATCCAAGACTACCTGCAACACCGTTCTCTCAAAAGCTGTTTCTGCTGATTGAAAGGTGTGTAATTTGTAGTGTCTTACAAGTGTGCAATGAGACCTAGGTGGCCACCTTGCACACTTCCTCATATGAGGCCCTAGCTCTACAAGCAGCTGAACTAGCTGCCTCACGAACTGAGTGAGCGCATATGTTCGCTGGCAGAGCCCCCTGCCTATCACCTTGTAAGTTTCATCAATGCACTGAGTGACCCACCTAGAGATCACCGTTTTTGATGCCTTTTGCCCTTTGTATTCCGCCTTGATATTAACAAACAAGGCAGAGGACTGTCTGAAGGGAAAAGTTCTTTTAGATGTCAGGAGGGCTCTAAAGGTATACATTAGACAATACCATTGCACCTCTTTTGGATGGTTATGGTGAGGACAGGAGGAGGGAAGAACCAACTCTTGCGAACGATGAAAAAGAGAATTGGTCCCCTACCTTGGTGAATTCTTTTCTTCTCCTGCTACACAGACAGTCCTCCGGAGGGTAGCTCCTCCCATAACCGACAGGAGGCAGAAGATCCCTGATTTTCCTGCGCATGCTCCCTAGGACTAGCCCCCCATCTAGCTCCAGGAGTTCCCAAGCAGAGGACCGGCTGCCTTTAAGCTGACACCAGACCTATCTCTGATCCACTGCGTGCCATCTAGGGAATGACCAACCAAACTGATCATTGTAATAACAACAACGCTAGAAACTGAGCTGACGGGCTGAAACCTAGGACCACCCTGTGCCTCTTAATTCCTTTCGGCCGTTCTAGGGTGGGGCCGGAGGACTGTTTGCGTAGCAGGAGAAGAAAAGAATTCACCAAGGTAGGTGACCAATTCTCTTTTCTCCCCCCTGCTGCAGACAGTCCTCCGGAGGGACATACCTGAGCCCCTGAAAAAATCTAAGGGAGGGAACAGCCAGCTTCCGCCAGCTCCAGCACCGCATGAAGCACCCGTCTACCAAACGCTGCTTCAGCCGACTGCTGGGTATTAATTTTGTAATGTCTCACAAAGGTGTGGAGCAAAGCCCAAGTGTCGCTGCCCTGCATATTTTCTCGTTCGAGGCTCTTGCCTTGAAGGTGAACGAGGTAGCTGCCCCTTGAACAGAATGGGGCCAGATCCCAAGAGGTGGCACCTTCCCATTTGCCCTATAAGCTTCCACTATTGCCTGCTTCACCCACTTCACAATTAAGGTCTTGGAGGCCTTGGACCCTTTTACGCTAGCTCTAATATTGACAAATAGCGCTGTAGACTTGCGGAAGGTCTGAGTTCTGGCCAAATAGATCTTTAAGGCGTGAAGAACATCCAAGGTGTGCCACAGCTTTTCCTTTGGATGGACCAGTTTGGGGCAGAACAATGGGAAAACGACCTCCTGGGATCTGTGAAAGAGGGAGTTAACTTTTGGAATAAAGGCTTGGTCTGGCCTCTGCGTAACCGACTGTGGAAGATGCAGAAGTTCTCTTCCACTGACAGTGCCCCCAGCTCTAACATTCTTCTGGCTGAAGTGATCGCAATCAGGAATATCACCTTGAGGGAGAGCATGTACAGTGAGACCTGTGAAAGAGGCTCGAAGGGAGCTTAAGTCAGTGCATTAATGACCAGATTTAGGTCCCAGGAGGGGCATCTGTGGACCACTGGAGGGGCATGTGTTTTGCTGCCCTGAGGAATTGACGAACGTGCTTATGGTTCGACAGGCTCCTCCCAGTTCCTGCATTCAGAACTGAACTTAATGTGGCCACCTGCCTTGCTAGAGTATTGTGCCTGAGGCTATTATCCAGTCCCGACTGGAGGAATTCCAGGACCTGCGACACTGAGGCTTTGCAGAGGTCCAGCCTCCTGGATAAGCACCATAGGGAGAACACTTTCCAGGTTGCCCTATACAACCTCCTGGTGGCCGGTCTCCTGGCTGCCAGAAGGGTGTCCAGAACCGCTCCTGAGTAGCCTTTCCTTTGGAGCGCTAAGTGCTCAATCTCCAAGCTGTCAGTTTTATCGAGCTCACATTCTTGAACAGAACTGGCCCTTGGGATAGCAGGTCGTGAAGAGGAGGGAGGGTCAGGTACTGTCCCCCGCTCAGTTCCATAAGGTCGGAGAACCATGGGCGCCTTGGCCACCATGGTGCCACTAAGATTATTTGCGCCTTTTCCCTTCTTATTTTTGCTACTGTCCTTATCAGCGGCATGGGAAGAAACACATACAGGAGGCCTGACGGCCACCTCTGGTTCAGGGCATCCATAGCTACCGCTCCAGCGAGTATGCCCTTGTCATGAACAAATCCAGTTGAGTGTTGTCTTCTGCCGAACAGATCTATAGATGGGAGACCGAAGGCCTCCACTATCTGCCTGAACACCATTCTGTTCAGCATCCACTCGTGTGGATCCAGAACCCTCCTGCTGAGCCAATCTGCCTGGAGGTTGTCTGAGCCCCTGATGTGAAGGGCCTTCAGGGATGACAGATGTCTCTGGGCCCAGCTCATGAGGGATCGAGCTTCCCGATTGAGGGAGCGGGACCTTGAACCCCCCTGGTGATTGATGTAGGCCTTCACAGTAGAATTGTCCATGTAAAAGAGGACGTGGGACCCCGACAACTGTCGAGTAAGGTTGGCCAGGGCCAGGCGGACTGCCCTCAGCTCCAGGAAGTTTATCCTCCTGGCCACCTCCCTCTTGGACCAGAGGCCCTGGATCGAGGTGTTGTCCATGTGAGCCCCTCAGTCTAGCAGGCTAGTGTCCGTGGTGATCACCTTTCGATAGGGTTCCGTGAGCAGCACCCCTTCTGAAAAGCGTGTTGTGTCTAGCCACCAGGACATGGAGGACTTTAGCTGTTGTGGAAGCCGAACCCAAGGGTTTCGCCCAGCTGCCAGATCATTCTGTAAAGGCCTGAGCAGCGTCTGCAAGAGCCTGAGGTTGCCACAGGCCCACTGAACTTGCCTGGAGCAAGACACCATCAAGCCCAGAAGGCTCGCCAGGGTCTTGAGCCTTAGGCGACAGCTGGCTCGGAGGAGACACACCCTTGAGCAGATTTTCTCCTGCATTTTGAGTGGGACGTGGACGGTGTCTAAGGCTATATCGATGACCACGCCCAGATGCTCTATCCTGCGGGAGGGCATCAACTGACTCTTTTTGAGGTCGATCACAAACCCGTGGCTGCTGAGGTAGTCTATGACTCTGGCTACGTCCGCAGCTGCTTTGTCCTGACAGGGAGCCTTGATCAGGAGATCATATAAGTAGGGGAAGACATGGATCCCCTCCCTGCATAGATTTGCCACCAGAGTCACCAGGGTCTTGGTAAAGGTTCTGGGGGCCGAGGAGAGGCCGAATGGCAAGGCTCTGTACTGTGAGTGATCCTGATTGAAAGCGAACCGGAGCCATTTCCGATGCGCCAGCAGAATTGGAATGTGGAGATACGCCTCCTGCAATTCCAGAGATGCCATCCAGTCTCCCCTCTATATCCTGACAAATCGAGGTGACCGTCTCCATTTTGAATTTTTGCAGCCTCATCCATTTGTTCAGGGCTTTCAGATTGAGGACTGCCCTGAAGAGACCCGACTTCTTCGGGACTAGAAAGATTATGGAATAGAGTCCTAAACCCCTTTCTTCCTGAGGGACCTGCTCTGTGGCCCCGATAGAATGCAGTCTGTTTATTTCGCTGGACACGGTCAGCACTTTTGAGGGGGGGTTGACGGGGGGAAGGCATGAATCTGCCTCTTGGGCATCCAAGGAGTTCCAAGGCGTAGCCTTGAGAGACTACCTGCAAGACCCATGCGTCTGAAATTGACCTTTCCCAGACGCCTGAGAGAGACTGCAGCCTGCCCCCTATCTCTGTGCCCCCTTGCCAGTCATGCTTACTTGGGCTGCTGGGAGGCCTGGGGCTCGCGAGATCGAAACTTGTCCAATCTATGCTGCTGCTTTTGGCCCCGACCCCGAAAAAACTGCCTAGGCTCTCTGTCTTGCCCCTGGGTTCGTCTGCCATAGGGAGCGGAGTAAGATCCAAAGTGAAAAGCCGGGGAGCGAAAAGGCTTCTTTTTGGCCCCGAACTGTTGAAGGGTTTTGGTCTTGGACTTGTCTGATGCATCCGCCAAGACTTTGTCCAGACAAGTGCCAAACAGCTTAAAACCCTTGTAGGGACCCTCTACTAGTACGTTTTTTGCTGTCGTGTCCCCCTGCCAGGACCTTAGCCACACTCTCCTTCTCGCTCCTACAGAGAGAGCCATAGACGGAGCCGACCAGGACAGAGCGTCCGTAGTAGAGTCTGTCAGCATCGCAATGGCCAGGGATACTCTGGAAGACAAAACTTTGGCTCTTTTTGTCCGATATATTCTCAGACTGCATCTGTGTAGCCAAGCCATCGAGGCTCTTACCACATAGGAAGACAAAATATTGATTTGGAGGGACGCTGCGGCCGAGTCTAAGACTCCCCTGAGTGCCCCCTTGACAGCCCGATCTGTTGGGTCTTTCGAATAGCAATCCCCCTCCGTAGGGAAAACCGTCTGCCTTGCAAGGGAGGCAGCGGCGGCATCCACCTTGGGGTTTTTGAAAATGTCCCCTTTTTTCCTTGGAAAAACTGTAGAGGACTTCCTGTGTCTCATTCATTTTGACCCCTTTACCTGAGTGCTCCCTCTCGGAGAGAACCAGCTTCTCGAAGGCTCTGTCCAGCGGTAACCCTTTATCCCTCCCCTGGATAGCGGGTATAAGCTCCCTATCATCTGAATCAGGAATGGCCCTTAGCGGGTCTCTCAGCCAGTTGTAGGGTCTTAATGACCTGACTGAAAAATTCCTCCCTATACTGTAAGGGGAACTTTCTCTCTTGTTCATTAGAGGAGGGAGCCTGCCACTCTCCCTCTTCCAGAGCCGAAACGGAGCGGTGGGAGTCCATTTCTGCTTCTGAGAGCAGACTGCAGGCTGAGGCCCTCTTGGGCCGCCCCCCGTCCTCCTCTGCCGAGTTCTCACTGGCAGAGGATTGGGATGAGCCCAAAAGGCGACTCCCCGTGCTGGGCAACGGGGAATTCCCACCTTTTTTGCCCGGCCCCCTTTTTTTCGTCACACCCCTTGCCTAGCCGAGGGGCGCTTTCTCTTTGTCCCCTGCTCCTGTCTGAGGAGGGACAGGAAGTCCAGGATCTTGCCCATTGTGTTTTTGATGGCAAGGAGATCAGGGGGAACCCCTGAAGACTCTGAGGGGGCCAGCGGGGGAGCATGGCCAGATTCTCTCTGCAGGGAAGCCTGCCGGAGGGAAGGTAACTGTGAGGCCCTGCTGACTAGGCGGGGGGAGGTGAAGAGGATTCCACTGCGATAGGCCCTGGGACCTCCTCGCTCCTTCCGTCAGCACCACGGAGCAGCCCTACCTCCGTCCTGGTGGCAGCCTCCATCTTCTGCTCCCTCAGCCTTGCAGCAGCGCAGGTGATGGGAGCGCCGGAGTGCTCTCCCTCCCAAGAGACACGGCTCTGAACTGCCTCTCTGCCATGGCAGGAGGCTGTTCTGAACGTAGGAGAGCGGGCGCTGGAGCCCCTTCTTCCTGAGCGGCGCCACCTCCCCGAGCCACTGCCAGGGAGCTGGCCCGAGTTCCGACGCTGGTTCCCTGGAACGCGGCAAAGCCATCCCCCTATGGCCCCATCACTCCAAGGATCCTGGTCGCTCCGTCTCGGAGCGAAATAAGCGTCCTGCTGATCCAAGGCAGAAGATAGATCTGGAGCTGAATGGGGTGGGGGGTAGCCCTAGGGAGCATGCGCAGGAAAATCTGGGATCTTCTGCCTCCTGTCGGTTATGGGAGGAGCTACCCTCCAGAGGACTGTTTGAGGCAAGGGCAGAAAACGGGGTTTACCTTTGGATTAAAGGCCTGATCTAATCTAAAGACCACCGCCTACTTTTGGAAAATGCAAAAGTTTGGCTCAATAGACAGAGCCCCTAGTTCAGACATTCGTCTGGCCAAGGTGACTACTACCAGAAAAGCAACCTTTAAGGACAAAAAATAAAGGGAAATTTTCTTTAATGGACTTGAAGGTTAGAGAGAGCCCCCAGTACTAAGTTCAGGTTTCAAGGAGGATATCTGTGGATCACAGGGAGACAACGCTTTGTTGCTGTAAGGAAGTGACAAATATGCTGATGTCTGGAAACTTTCAGCCCCCTGGATGTAAAGATAACTGAGTCAATGGCAGAAACCTGTTTGGCCAGGGTATTAGCTTTTAAACCCTTGTCTAACCCTGTGGATGGCTGTTTGGGGCAGGCTTACTTGTTCCTCCTCCATGGCTTCCTCCTGTTCCTTGGGTTGATCAGCAGGAGAGTGGGCTTTTGCCGGTGCCATCTTGTCCCGTGGCTGGTCCCCTGACTGCAATGCTGATCACTTGCTGCTTGCCCCAACCTCCAAGTCGTAATACAGAGGCAGGGACACAACAGTGACCTGGCTTCTCGACCCAGGACGCACGTGGAGCCTGCTCTCCTGCAACTTTTGTGGAGCCTATGGCTGTAGTTGCAGAAGAGGCAGCTATATTTATTTTCAAAGTTTTTATCCCGCTTTCTCGTCACAGGCGGCCCACGGTGGCTAACAATGGGTTAAGAAGTATAACGCAGGTATAAACTACAGGCACTCAAACTGCATTGTGTGTATAGCAAAAGGGCAGTTCCAGTCACCAAGTGCTTGGAGGTATAAACCTAGGCATGAAATTACAGGGGTGGGTAGGGATAGCAGGCGCTGGACCACCTTTTGGAGTTTGATCCGTGCTGCATTTAAAGTCTTTTGTTTAATAATGCGCTCCTCTAAGGACTGTGCTCTAAATCTGCTCCTGCCAGTCTGGAGGCAGAAACGAAACTGCCGGAGCAAGGAGGATCATCCTACCATGCATATGCCAGGGAAAAAATGCTGTTCTGCCTCTTGCTGGTGGATTGGAGAACAACTCCAAAGGAGGCCTGTCGGGTGTCTAGGAGAAAAGGTTCCCTACTCCTGCCCCAGGCAGCTCTTGCATCCTGGCTGCAAAGTGGCTTGTGTTCTTGGGGAGTGAACTGGATGACGGGTCTGGCTATAACCCTGCCGCTTGAGGTCTACCCCTGTCAGCACTTACACTAGAGTTGCATGGGGTTGACTTAAGTGCCTGCAGAGGAGCTGTTCCAAGAGCAAGAACTTGGGCAAACTGCCTTCCCCAAGTCTCTGCTGTAGGAATCCTGGGGCTGAACTACTTGCAGCACTTGCCCTGCATCGCTCCATAGGGGTAGGGGTCGTCTTCAGAGGCAGAGAAACAAGTGCTCTCAGTCCCTCTTCCCAGAAAGCATGTATTGGGGGTCGCTCTGCTGCTCATCCCTCATTACCACAGACCATATGAAGCACTTTCCCATTATTTATTAACCTTCTCCCTCTTCCCCCCCAAATCATCAGCTGCATTGGTCACAGAACCAGCAATGTGCCTTAGCCCAGAGCAGGCATTAATTAGAGATGGGTCCCTGCCCCAGGAGGCTTAGTCTAGAATGAACAGGGATGGGGAGATGAACATAAGGACAGATAGGGAGACATTCATGGAGTTGAAGTTGCAGGTGTGTGTGTTTTAGCTTAATTACAAAGAAAGAGCCTGTTTGCCCTGCAAATGCTAGTTATAAAGGCCAAGGCAGCAAAGGTGGGAACAGACTGACTCTCGCACAGGAGACTCTTCCCAGGCTTCATCCTGCCTTCTCCTAGTGTTGGTTGGGCTGCTTGGCTTCCACTGCTGTTTGGTAGCTTAACCCCCGCCTACTGCTTTGCTCCAAGCCTGGCTACTTCACACAAGGGTGCCAGGTAAAGCCGGGAGGAGTTGCCCCTTGTTCCCTGGCTATTTTGCTGTGTTATAAGTGTACTTTACAGCTCGGCCCAAGGAATGTTATCCTGGCCCAGAAAGATGCCCAGGCAGCTGCAGCCTCCATGTTCGGGTGGCTCAATTATTCGCTGTTTTTCCTCTCAGTAGCATACCGAGCAGATGCCTAATGCCATACAAAGCAAAAGTCAAAGGGCCTCTACCCAGGGGAGGCCAGAGTGTGGTTCAGGGGCCCAAGAGCTGTAATCTGAGCCACAGCTTTCAGAGAGGGGAGAGGTCAAGTATACGATAGGTGCTGCATCGTTTCCTTGGTGGGGGCAGCAGCAGCAGCATGTGCTGTGAGTTTTTGACTGTGGCTTTCTTCTAAAGGGGCCCTCGTCTGTTGCTTGCTCAGCCCTCACCTTAGTCTCACACCTGCTGCCTTGTGCTCTTGCAGGTTCACACAGAACCTGTCTGCGTTCCGGAGGGAGGTAAACGACTCTATGAAGAACTCCACCTATGGCGTGAACAGCAACGACATGATGAGCTGACGTCTCCCCTGACTCCACCTGTACAGAGAAGCATCTCTTTGGCCTGGGCCAGAGGGGTTATCGTTTCCGATGGAAAGACAAGAGGGCGTTTCTGATCCCTGCTGTTCCCTAGGGCTGGACTGTGCTACTTGGTCTGGCCGTTCTCCACATCCGCGGGAGGGGGGGGGGGAGACGGGACAGGAGGGGGTGTCCAAAAGCTCACCAGGGCAGGGTGCTTGTGTTTCCTTGGGAGAGGGTGGCGGAGGGGTGCGAATGAAGCTGTCCAAGGGGAACCCCAGCGCTCTGCCGCAGCCTGCCTTGTATAAACATGTACATTTTTTCATAACATTTTGAACAAGGTTTATATTGACTCAGTTTAAAAAGTGTGATTGAAATTTTTACAGAGTCTAGTGCACCAATGCTGAAGTTAGGGTTGTGTATGCGCGTGAGGAAGTTGGCTGCGTCTCGGATTGCCCGGCGCTTTCCCAGGCAAGGGCGTGTGAAAGTGCAGAGATATATTTAGTGACAAGTGTAGAGAAAAGCAAAAACAAAATTGTAAAATTCCAAATGTATATTTTTTCTTATAAGCCCCTTTAAATTGCAACTTCCTGTTACCGTCTCCCCCTTGTTGTTAGGAACTCTAAGCCATGCCCATGCTCATCTGTGTGCTCGTGTGGGTGTCAATCTGCTTCTGGTAGGGCCCCAGCTACCCCGTCATGGGGAGTCCTTCCTTGAGTCAGTGTGATTGGATTCTCCCATTCCCCCAGGAGCAGGCACATCACCAGGCTCTCACCTGTAAGTGGTGCCTCTGTTAGTCAGCTGCACATGGAATAAACCCAGGCTGAGGGTTGGGCTAGCCCTCCCGTTCAGCAGTAGTGCATCTTTCCTGGAGGTAGTGTCTGCAGGTGTAGACATTCATCCTATGCATATGCCACAGCCACAGCAGTAGGGATTTCTAGGAATTCACACCCATGGAGGGTTCTTAATAACAAGGTCTGTCTAGCATGAAGCATTTAACATCCCCCTTTCACACAAGTCACCATAATAAATGTTTTGGATATAAAATTTACTTGCAGAGGAAAGTTATTGGGGGAGGGTTGTTTGCCTTGTACTACTTCCACTATTGCTGCTAGTTGTGTGCATCTCTAGCCAAGCTCAACCCAGACTCACTCACCTCTACCCCCTTAGGTTCTGTTTGTTTCTCTTCCTAGACACCACCTATTCTTAATCTTTTTTTTCCCCCTGTTCTTTCCTCTGGCGATTGTGTGTTGGGTCCTTTTTTTGCGTGAGCAGATTGCTGGTTGACTTGTAAGGGTGTTTGCTGCATACAGTGTAAGCATTGTGACTGCAAATAAACTTCAATGGTTTCTACTGAGCAGAGTCTTCTTGTGAGAGAGCCCCCCACCCCACTTATGGCTGTTCTAAAGCTATAGGTGGGAACCCCAGTTGGGTCAAGATTCCCTTGATATTACATGTTTGTCATAGCTCAGTCTCAAAACCAGGTCTTGTAGGCAAATGCTTTAGGCCCGTGCCAGAGCAGCTTGGCAGCTTTTGTTTTGGTTCCATTTTAAGGTGAACAGCGTGGCAGGCTGCCAGCAGCATACCAGTCTGGCAGTGCAGTGGGTCAGACTGAACTGCAGCCTCCCAGTCCAGCTTAGAAGTACTTAGCCTGCTTCCTCTTTTTGAAATACCTGACAGGATGCTTTGGCTGGGCTGGGAGCAGACCATTTTAGAAATAGGAGTTGACTCAATGGTGCAACCTCTTGCACCAAGTTTCTAACAAAAAATCAACCCCAGCTCCAGCTTGCGCCTTCTGGCTTTTGTACCTCAGCAGGAATAACAGCAAAACCTTACCATTGGGTACACCTTCCTTTTGAGGTGTACAACAGTCAACTCAATCATGACTACTGTAATTGCAGTCATGCATGAGCTAGCACCCACGTCACCTGGCTCAAACTCCATGTGGGAGTTTCAAAACCAGCTGCAGTCAACAGAGATCAGGTTCCAAGACAAACGTGAGACACTCTGAAGCAAGCAAGTAGCCCTAGCACCTCCATACTGTCAAGGCTAAGGAAGAAACAGGGATTATTCCAGGCCATTTCACCAGTTGGCAGGGACTAGACACAGTAGCAAAACTGGGGCAATCTGTCATGGAGGCAAGGGCCCTGCCTCCCTTAGCCTAATATTGACATTTCATTGTCTCCCCCTTTACCACAGTAAAGAACTTCATCTTTCTATGGAGCTGCACACGTTCACCAATAGCTCCTTTAACATAATGACTCATCTAAACCTCTGTCAGTGTTTAGAATGCAAGTCAGGGTAAGGGAATCTCTTGCCCATTGAAGCTTCCTGTCTCCCCTTTAATGTAGCCTGCTCCACACAGCAGATGCAAACATTTTCTCTGGTGGACATCATAACCACCCAGCTTTTAAAACGTTTTAAGAGGCCAGTAGTGGAGAGAAGGTTCCCCATCCCTGACGTAAGTGACCAAGCTAACAGCATGCAGCTAAAGAACTCCCTTTTATTAAAAAAATAAAACCTCTTTGGCCAGCTGATGCAGTGCAGAGCACTACCTGCCTTATTCACTGCTTTTATGATCTTTACAGAAAAGAGGCGCCCCGTAGCCTGATAGTTCTGGGTTTCAACCCTCCTGTAGAGAATTCAGCAACTTACAGCTGATCCAGAGCATTTATTTGCATTGTTCAAGTTAGCTCGCTTGGCCAGCAGTTCTATCTTCAGAGTCTGGAGGAAATGTTGCTGTGAAAGCCAAGAAAACAGGCTAGCTTGCACTGGTTCTGTATATCCCTCCAGTTGTACTGTACTCCCATGCCTCTGAAGAGTCCATTTCAGACACTGTAGAATTGCCCTGTGTAGTATCCCTCCCTGTTTTATGGCCTAAGTGGTTTAGGTTTAGTCCCAGTGCAGCCTCTTCACAAAGACCCATCTTTACTTGCAGATTCCTTGGTCTGCTTGGCCTTGCTGTAAACAATGGAATTGCAGGCTTCTCGGTTCCGAGCTATTTCAATGGCAAAGAACTGGATCCTGGTGGCTGGAAGGAAAAGCTTGCTTAGAGCAGGTCTGTGAAGTAAAGAGTCCTGTCACTTCTCAAAGCCAGGTTCCCACTCATCACCCCATCTGCCAACTAGGTCACCAAAAGCAGTAATATCTTGAATACTGGGGGCCACATTGGTAATTTAAAATTGGCCCATGGGCAACACCCAATAAGTGTATGGAGGGGCTCTGCTGCTCAGCAGCACCTTATCCGTTTGCCAGGCTGGGGCTGTACGGAAGCAGTAGAGACTACTCTAACACCCCTGCCTGCAAGTTGCTTCAACTGCAGCTCTGCCCTGGCTGCTACCAGCCAGCTTTAAGGGGAGATGGGGCTGTATTTGACCCACAGGTTCCCTGCCCCTGCTTCAGAGTAAGCAGATCAGTGGCAATGGGATACGTACAGGAGGCAGTGCTCAACCCCGCTGGCTAGGCAGGCTCCATGATTACAATTTCTCATCCAAGAGGAGGGTCAGAGGCAGGGGTTTGTTCCTTCCAACACTGGGATTTGAGAATTCACTTCAGCTCTTGCACTGCTCCATACGAGCACCACACCAACTGGCATGGGTGGTGATAACAGCCAGGGTAACAGGGCAACCTGGCCCAGTTTCTGGACTACTCTAGGATTGGAGCGGGAAGCCAGCTGCTCCACAGTAGGATCCCCTCTACCTGCAGCATCTCTCACACATGCTTTTGACCTCTCTGTCCCTGAGAATAGCCTCAGCTAAAGAGCAGTTCTCTTAACCCCCTCCAGTTTCTACATAGCAGGTCTTATGTGCAAGGAGGAAGCTGCAAGTAGGTACTGTCTCACCAAATATTGTATTCTCCTCCGTGTAATCTTCTGTGCAATCCAGCCGCAGAAAGGTACCATAGTTGAAGTCTTCAACTACCCCATCAAACTGCATGCAGAACGGCCGCCATTTCTAGAATGGGAGAAGACCACAAGTCTTTGTTGACGAGTTACAAGGTGCATTTCCAGGGTGCCAGACCCACTCTAGCCTTCCTTCACATTTCACCGGCAGGACGTGGGAGGGAGTCCCTTGGGCTGCAAACCAGTTTGGAGTAGCCCCACAGAGATCCAAAGTAAGTGGTTTCTGCATCATGACCTAGGTTTAACCACATCAAGTGTCTCAAGCTCCAGAGGAAAGTCTGGTTAGCTTAATTCCTGTTCTCTGCCTCCTGAGCACCTCATGCAGAGAGGAGCACAGCTGGGAACTCCCTGCTAGGTTCACAGCACCACCCACCCTCCATCCTGTCCCTCCTCATCCAGAGCCTTACTCTACTCATTGAAAGGAAGTGAAGGTCTCTCACATCCCAGGAATGCAGCCCCAGAATCCAAGGCAGAGCCGGCCACACAAACTGTTCACGCACACCCAGGACTGACCTCTTTGGCTGGTTCAGATTTCAGCTCTTCTGGGTCAAGCACGTCGATTTTAAGGTCTCCAAAGTTTTTCCTGAATTCAGTATAGATCTGATCGTCCACCTTGGTGAGTTTCAGGAACTTGGGATCCACAGAGGAAATAAGCTGCAAAGGGAATACGAGGCCTGCCTTAGAGAGATGCAAAGCAAATGACTGAGGAGAGAAATGCTAGAGCAGCTGTCAGGAACAGCAATGGAACCTGCATTTTTTGTTAGCTCAAAGCCTGCAGGGTCCAACTTAGAACAAGGAGGGGTTTGAGCGTGTTCAGGAAAAGACCAGCAGCCAGGGCCCAATCCTACTTCCGGTGAAGTCAATGGAAAGAGACTCCAAGAGCTGCCCTTTGGAGTGGGTGTTTTAAGGCTGTCCCTGCTCCAAGATTAAGCAAAGCAGGAGGCTGCTAGCATTAGGGTTCAGCTGGAGTTACTTATTATAGGGCCACAGACGTGCCCCTGTAGTTAAGGCGGAAGTAAACTCTCACTGAACAGCGCCCATGCTGTTCAATGGGAGTCAGAGCAAAAACGTTCGGTTGGCGACCCTTCTAGCTTTCCTCCAGCAACACACGTGTTCTGTGCTTACAAACTATGAAGGGGAGTCTGGGGTGGGGTAGGGGCTGATGGTGGGGGGGGTCCCCATTTCTCACCTGCCTCTGCCTGCTAGTAGTGCTGCTACAGTTTGTTTGTTTACAAAACAACTCATCCCTATGTAAGTGATCAGAAGGTTGTTGCCTTGTAAAGAAGGTTCTGCAAGATGACTCCCAACATTCTCCCAACTAGGTTGTGCATGCTCACCCTATTCAAACAACAGACCACATGATGGTCTCGAGCTCCTCTAGTATAAAAAGCACTCTCCCCCTCAGAATGACAGTTCCTTCCAACCCTTTCTAGGAATATAAGAAAATTCCATGCGGGGCTGGAAGGGTGGGTGTTGAGAATGTTCGGAGCCATCTCAAAGAACCTTGTTTACAAGGCAGCAACCTTCTGTTCTTCGAGTGGCTCCTCACAGACTGTTTTAACACAGCTCCACCGGGCGAGGTGGGTCCGTGGGTGGGGCGTGCACACAGCCGTACACGTATCCCCACTCACCCCCTACTCATCTGCACCCACAGAGCAACCGCTGTTTTTCCCGGTTGCTCTGTGCGTGGGGGTGAGTGGGGATGTGTGTTAGACAGGCGCACGAACCCCCACTCACTGCAGGCATACGAGCCGCGTCGTTCACACAGTGCTCCCCCACCCATGAACATGCAGAAATCTGTATGTTCATGGGTTGGGAGAGGCCTGTGTAAAAAGGACCACATTCTCACAACTGTCTTACTTATACCATCTTAGGTAGGAATTTAGGATGTAAAGCAATATCTATTCTATCTTGGAAAATAAATCTGCAAATATGGTTCTGAGATTATTATGGCTGCTATTTCACTAACTCTTCTTAATGAAGTTGCTAACAAGAATAAGTACATAAGTAGTGCCATACTGAGTCAGACCAATAGTCCATCAAGCGCAGCATCCTGTCCTCCGACAGTGGACAATCTCGATCGCATGGGAGAAGAACCAACAGTCACAATGGGCAATCCATTCCCCGTTGTTCACTCCCAGCTCCCGACAGTAAGAAGTTCATAACATAAGCTACTTGGTTAATAGACATTAATGGACCTACTCTCTAAGAACTTATCCAGTCCTTTTTTAAACCCAGCTATACTACTGGCCTTGACAAATTCCATAGGTTAATTACGTGTTGAGTAAAAAAAGTACTTGTTTTAAGTTGGCCAGCAGCTAGTTTCATGGAGTGTCCCCTAGATCCAGTACTATTTGAGAGAGTAAATAACCATTCCCTAGCTATTAGTTCCACACCACTCAAGATTTTATAAATCTCTATCATGCCCCCTCTGTCTTCTCTAAGCTGAAGAGACCCAGCTTGACAAGCCTCTCTTTATACAGAAGCCGTTCCATACCCTTTATCATTCTCATTGCCCTTCTGGGTTTAAAGAATACTGTCTTTAAACCCCCACCCCATAATCAGTTCATTTACGCCCCCATATAATAATTTCACACTGCCCTGGGGATGCAAATGAAGTGGTTATGGGTGGGGGGCAGCGTTGATTATATGGGGGGGGAGGGCACAAATCAACTGGTTATGGATGGGGGGCAGCGTGAATTCATTATATGGGGGCACAACTGAACTGGTTATATAATGTCTCTTTTCATGGCATAATGCGCTTAATAGGCTGGCTGCATTTTGGGTGTCGTGTGTTTGATAGCAGCGCTCCCAGGCCCGCCGAGCCAGGCAGCACCCCTAGGCCTGCCAGCGAGACACACAGAGGGGGGCCCATCTCGACTTCTTGGCCAAGGGGCCATTGCACCCTAGCTATGCCCCTAGTCTAGTGTGCATGAGTGATCACTTTGAATGTGTGTGAGATTGAGAGCATGTAGTGTGTAGTGTGCATGGATGAGTCTGTGTGTAATCAATGTGAATGGATGTGTGAGATGAGAGCATGTGTGTACTGTGTCTGAATGATTGTGTGTGATCAGTTAGAATGAGTGTGAGAGAAGTGAGCACGTGTGTGAATGAGTGCGAGACCTCTTCTACACAAGACACTCTCACGCAGTGGCATGGGTGGGTGTGTCTCGTATGAAAGCAGTCGCTTGTGTGCTCCTGTGTAACACACACCTCCATCCATCACCCCTGCACAGAGAAACCTGCAAAAAACAGATTGCCCGATGTGGGGGGCTGGGTGAGCGCCTGTGTTGCACCTGCAGTGTTCTTGTGTCTGGGGCCGGCTTATGCATTAACAAAACTATTTGCCCTTCTTTTGAAACTTAAATTACTTAGACAAAAAACCTTCGGTTTAAGAAGCTTGTTAAAGGCAGCATTACAAATTATCCTCAAACGCTAACATGACAGTAAATTGTATGTTAAGACAACTTTATTAAATATCAGACTAATCTATACATTTCTTTTCTTATTCATTAATAAAAAAAATTGTGACAACTGAAATTAAACTGTATACATTCCTCATCACATATAAGTATTGTTCAGTCACCATACCACACATATGCAGCTTAATTTCAGTTGTCATAATTTTTTTTATTAATGAAGAATAGAATAATGTATAGATTGCTCTGATATTTAATAAAGTTGTCTTAATATACAGTTTACTGTCATGTTAGCGTTTGAGGATAATTTGTGATGCTGCCTTAACAAGCTTCTTAAACTGAAGGTTTTTTGTCTAGGTAATTTATACAGCACCAGCAATGTACCTGGCACCAATCAATCAGTAAAAAGAGAGACATCCCTGCTCTAAGGGGTTTACAATCCAGGATGGACAAGGGAGAGCAGAGACAATGGAGAAGGGAGCATTGGAAAAGGAGACAGGTACAGTCATGAAGATGAAAAGTCACAGGTGCATGTGCTTAACCTAAATACAGGGGAGAAGGGGACCCTGAATGAAAGGACAGTAGAAGGAGCATCAGTGAGCAATGGGGGGAGGGGCAAGGAGCTAGGGTAAGTGATGGAAGAGTTTTTTAGGAGGGAAGAAGCATACATGCTCAAGATGGGAGTTCTAGGCATAGGAGGCAGCATGGGAGAGAGTTTAGGAGCAGGAGACTCTGAGGCAGGTGAAGGTGGTGGCAGAGAAGGAACAAACCAAGTCATGAATTAGTTATATAGCACAAGCAATGTACCTGGTGCTGTACAATCGGTAGACAGACAGGTCCCTACAATCTATGAATTGCCTTAGAGGAGAAGACAAGACGTTGTGCTTGATGTGAAGAAGGAGCCAGTGGAGGGAAGAAAGAAGGGGTTGAAAATGATCAAAGCAGTGGGAAAGGTGGATGGCCTTGGCAGCAGTGCTGACCAGAAATGAACTGGTAAGAGTCTGTCCTATGCTAGCTCTGCCAATGCACCAGCACACCCACCTACGGGCCCCAGCTCTTCCTCTCCAGGCAGAGTCTGGCATAGGAGATGCAGGAGGTGGCTTTATAGGATAAGCCATAAATTTTTCAAAAGCATTAAGTCCCATTTCAGGCATTTAGGGTTGTTTTTCAAAAGGTATAAATGACTGCATTGGAAAGGGTGGCCAGACTTATGGTGTAAGTCACAATCCACTTGATCCAGGTGTCAACTTCAGGTGATCCACCAGGACTTCTGCTTGCCCTGACACAACAGGCCAAGACCCCTCCTGTGGTCTTCCAGATCTAGGACACCTCAGCAACCTGTCTCAGATGGAGAAAAGCATTCCCTTTAGAGAGCGCCTTCACTGCTGTACTGGAGGAGCTCTCCCAGCCCGTCTCTTTGCCAGAGACCCTTCCACTCTCCATCCCAGATGCAATATCAGAGAGGCTGGTACCCCTCCACACACAGCAATCTACTGGCGATTAGCTACTGATCTACCACTAGGACTGCATTCTCATTGGGCAAAACGCACAGCATTTGCCTCCGGGAAAAATTCAGGGAGGCAGATGCTGCGCATGTTTTGTCTAGTAGGAAAGCAAAGCCAGGCAACTTCCACTCCGATCATGTAGAGGTTACAGAGCTGGAAAATCATGCCCCAAGCTGCTATGTCAGGAGGGGTGGGGTATTAAGGGTTTTTTTAAATATATTTTTTTTTAAAATAAATAAATAAATAAATAAAAAGAATAAGGTCTAGATCGCAATCTACCTCTTGGCCGCCCCTGGTCTAGGATGTCTTATTTTTCACTGGCTTTCCAAATTACACACCCATGTGCCATCTTGCCTTTGAAATATGCCCTGAGGAGCCTCCATATCACAGAGTCAGCAGGACTTGGACTTCTAAATGCTTGGGTCACTTTGAAAGATGGGCCGTGAGTAAGATTCTCAAGAACACCTATTGCTCATGTAGTAGTTTGGAGGTTTAAAGTTCAAGTGCATCCTGGCCTTGGATTCCCAGGGAGGCTGGCAGCTCCAGACAGACTTACGTTAAAGTAGACTTCCGCGTGCTGATAAGCCTTCATGGCCCAGATCATTTCAATGTTGGGCTTCAAATTAAGGAGAGTCATTAACCGTTACCTGGTGCACTGGTTTGTTCTCAGTGTTCAATACGCGACACTTTTCCCTTCCTGGCATTTAGGTGATACCACCTGCATGCTGGCCAGGGGGCATTTTAAGTCCATTCTCAGAGGTCATTAAGGAAAAGTTAGTGCTGAAGGAAGTGGTGCACCCTTCTAGTCCAAGCACGAGACAGCCCTTTATGCACAAGACACTTTCCTTAGGCAGGTCAAACACTGATCGTTCAGAATTTGATAGGACAGCCAATCCCCTCTCTCACTCTATCCCAGGGAAGGGGAACCTTCTCTCTCCCAGGGGCCACTTTGAAAATGAGTACAAGCTCTGAGGGCTGCATAAAAGTTGAGGGGTGGAGTGCACTAAGGGTGGGAGAAGAAAAAGGAGGGTCCGAATAATGGATCTCTGCCATAGGTCCATCCCCTCTCCTTGTGTGCATGCCCTTATCTCTGCTCCCTTCCCCTGAGCTCAGCCTTTAAGTGCTTACGGGTAGGAAGTGGATCCAGGGGCCAGATCCAGGAATTGGAAAGGGGCCAAACAGAAACTAGCCAGGGGCTGCATTTAGCTCCCCCCTCCCTACCCAGAAGGCTACCTGATCTTCAAGGGCCACCTGTACTAGAAGAAAAGTACACACTTTCTGGTGCTATAGCTTGCTAATCCCCACACACCTCAAGAAGCAGAAGCTACTTTTTCCAGGGGGCAGAAAAAATTCTTAAGCATCAACTCAATCAGCAGGAGGGTAGAAAGGCAGTACAAGTAGCATCAGTCCAGTCAGGTGAGAGCTACCTGTTTCTAGAGCCTCTTTCCCACAGAGCAACACTGTCAAGTTACAGTGGGGTACAAGCTACGTGCCAGTATTACTCTCCTCCTTGGGTTTGCGGCCCAAAGGACTCCCTCCCTTGTCCTGCCTGTCACGAATTATCACAGAATTACAGCCTGAATGGAGAGCACTGGGAGCTAGTGAATGGGATAGAAGGGGGGGAGGAACCTAGCTGCCAACATGCACCTCCCTACATGACAAAAGTAGCAAAGTTTAGTCACAATTGTGACCAACATTTAGTTTTTTTCCTTCAGTTGCAACTATGTTCAAATTGGGTCAGAATCAGCAAACTCCAAATTCCAGCATCTAACCCTGCAGTGTCCTGGACTTCACACCACTAAACAGCTTTAACCCTACAGATACCTATATACATGCTCTGTGCCTGTAGCAAGGGTGTGGAACAGTACAAGAGAGAAATCCCGTGTGCCAAAGGCTGCTGCTCCCAACCAGCCGATGTAACCATCAGCCTTAGGTAGCGCAAAAGTTCTGCTGGCAAGTAATCCAGCCACCCTAGATGTTTGCTTGCTATACTAGTGATAAAAGAGCAGGTTAGATGAGCAACTTCCCATGTTCAGACATATCTACAAACCCATGTTAGTGTGTTCATCCAGATACTGGCTTAGGGCTCCAGCTATATGGCTAACAAACATACTCCCCCAAATGGAGCAAGTTTCATACAGCCTCAAGAGCAGCAGGGCAAGGCTCTCCAATACACCTCATCCATCCATGAGATCCTTAGCAATCACAAGCAGTTCTGTGTGTTATCAAATACCATATCCAATGCAAGGAGCTCATAGTTTAGAGATGGGAGTGGCTGCTCCGACACCTTCCAGGTAAAAGAGCAGGTTCTTTGATGCCGTATGCTTTTCAGGCAGCTATTGGTCAAGATTCCCTTTGCTAAGTTTATGCAAGCTCTCTATTATGGATTATCACTCATGCTATGTGCATTACCAGACATAACACCAGCCACTTGTTTGGGCACTAAGCTTGTGCTTAACACAAGCCGTGATCCCAGTAATAGACAGCACATAGCTGCTGTTTGCATGTGTAGATAAGCCTGCTGCCCCACTTCAAATCTGTGGTTACCCAAGATACCAGAGATCCCTTGCATCGAGGGGCAGCTTCCAGTCAACAGCTAGGTGGATGGGTAGCCATGAAAACACAATCTCATAAATGTCTGTAAAGGCAACCATTTCCCCAGATGACATCAGTAGTTTTGACATATGATGGATTCCCATGGACAAGTGTCACATCTGGAAAATCCCTATTTCATTCACCAACATAGCCAGTAGCCCATGCCCAACTTCTGATCCTACAACGATCAGAGAGAGGCAGTGAAAATGCGGTGGGGGAGGGGGCTCAGTGGTAGTGTTCCTGACTGGGAGTCAATGCATGCTGGAATATCTTTGCTACTTTTAGGCCACATTCCAACAAACAACGGTAAGCTAATTACTCTGGTAGCATTCAGACAAACACTGAAGATCAAAGGAACACTAAAATGATCTCCTCACTAACCAAAACCTAATGACTGCAGAATCTGGATCACTGCTTTCACACTGATAAGCGTTCACATGAACAGTTACTTAAATACAAACCAAAAGGGAGCATGTACGCTTGATTTACATACTTCTCTTCCTGCTCCTGAATAATGTCAGTTCAGTGCTCTGTGCACACCGAAGTACAACAGTTTGTAAAAACATGGCTTAAGGTGACCTCCAAGAATCAAGCCTTCTGTGACTGGTCCCGCTTTGCACACACATGACCCCATCCACCCCTCACCCATGTTATCTTCAGGCTCTAGAAGGATACTCACATCATTTCCATAGGCTTCAGCTGGCAGGGACAGGGCATGGGCTGCTGCCACTGCTTCACTGGCTGCCTGTACACAAAACACAGAGACTGTTATTATTATTTAGCCCAGACAGGACCCCAGAAAGGAGAGAATCAGGTATGTACAGCTAGGTAGATAGTTGGGAGTCTGGCACAGCAGCTACAAGGCTATAGAACACCAAACCTACAGTGGTGTGTGCAGCCCATGCGGCAGATTCCTGTCCCAGGGGATTCCCTCGGCGCTAGCAGCATGGGAAGTGCAGGAGATTTTGCTACCCAGATGAAGCGATGGAAGGGGAAGTGGCTCCCTATAAAAGCAGAGAGGAAGCAACTATACTGGGGCCCTAAGCAGGGACCTCCAGACCCCCGCCATAGCCAAGTAAAGACCCCAATCCAGCCCTAAGGAAGGCAGGAAAACTGATGGGTCAGCACCCTCCCGCCCTCGGTGCCCTATGGGGCTGAGCACCACCAAGATACCTTCAGGAGTCACCACTGAGTGACCTCTGCCGAGAGGAGGAGCAATCCGCCCCCCACCTCCCTTGGAAGTGTCCCTCCTTCCTCAGGGGGTGTCCTAGCCCGGACACTTCAACTGCCGACCCCCCCTGAGAGCGCCCCCGAGCTAAGGGCAGCCCTGCCCCCCAGGGCCAGGGGACAAAGCGAGGCCGGAGAGGGGCGTTCTGGGGGAATCGGGCTCCCTGAGTCCCCTCCCGACAAACGCTGAGCTGCTTCCCCGCCCCCTCAGGAGCGCGGCCCCCAGGAGGAAATCGGCACCTTCCGCTCTTCCCCGGCCCCTCTTCTCACCAGCGCGCCCAGGCCACCCCCCGCGGCCGCCATATTGCCTTTGACCCCGGCCCCCTTTTCCTTTCTCATCGAGGACGGGCCTCACCAAACGCTTCCTGAGCTGTCCGCGCATGTGCAACGCCGCGAGGTCTCAGTAGAGCAGAAGGTTGCTACCTTGTAAACAAGGTTCTTCGAGATGGCTCCAAACATTCTCACAAATGGGTTTGCGCATGCGCGCCCTTCTCTCACCGGTATATACCAAGCTCATATTTAAAATTTCACGGAACCAAGACACGCCCCCATAGTATATAAGGTAGACACCTACATATGCCCAACAGTTCCTTCCAACTTGTATAGAATTATAAATTCCAAGCGGGGCTGGAAGGGTGGACAGTTGTGAGAATGTTTGACGCCATCTCGAAGAACCTTGTTTACAAGGTAGCAACCTTCTGTTCTTCTTCGAGTGGCTCCTCACATTCTCACAAATGGGAGAGATTACCAAACCTAGATTAAGGCGGTGGGGGAATTTAGGAAATAATAACATAATCATCCAAATAGAGATTGGAAACAAATAACCAAAGTATTTAATAATTGTTAACCATAACCTGAGAGGTAATAACTACCTAATTGAAACTTGTAGTAAGAGACATAGTGTTCATTTGATACCTAAGTATCTAAAATCATTTACAAACAGAAGAAAGAACAGATACTACCAAAGCAGTTTGGTCCTGAGAAGCCAAATGGACCGAATAATGTCTTATAAATGTATGTTGAGAAGTCCAAGTGGCGCTCTGCATATCTCTTGGGGAGCTATATTCGCAAAAGCTGCAGTAGTCGCTCCCATGGCTCTAATGGAGTGAGCCTTCAAGTTAGGTGGGATAGGTAATCCTGAATGGGTGTAGGCCATAGATATAGTTTGTACCAACCACTTAGAAATAGTTTGGGAAGAAATTTTAAGTCCCAACCTATGCAATGCTGGGGATACGAAAAGGTTGTCAGATTCCTACAGTGTTGTGTCTTATCTAAATAAACCTCTATAGCCCTCTTAACATCTAAGGTATGGTACCTTATGGCTGCCTCAGAGTCATGAGAAGGAGGTGTGAAAACAGGCAATATGATCTTCTGGTTCAAATGGAACGGTGACACCACCTTGGGGATGAAGGCAGGGTGAGCAGAAATTTCTACCCTATCCGGATAGAATTGCATATAGGGATATTTAATATTGATGGCTGCAAGCTCGCTAACCCTTCTAATTGAAGTGATAGCAACCAAGAAGGCTGTCTTCAGGGACCAACTAACAAGATCAGCTAAATCAGGGGGTTCAAATGGAAATCCAGTGAGAAACTCCAAAACTAGAGAGAGATCCCACTGCGAAACTGGGGTCCTTAAGGGAGGAAAGAGGTTATTCAACCCTTTTAAAAATCTTTTAATCTTGGGATGAGAAAATAAACTCTGTCTACAATCTGACTGACAGTGTTTAGAAATTGATGATAAATGGACCCTCAATGACGATTGAGAGAGACCTGCTTCCGCCAAGGATAACAGCTACTGTAAAAGGAGATCTAAAGAAACATCATCTAATGACTTAGATCTTTCTGATAACCAATAAGAGAATCTATCCAGCTTAGACTTATAAGACTTCCTGGTAGATTCCTTTAAATCACTAAGGAAGACTAGGGCTACCTTATCTTCTAATGTAGGTTGACTTAAGGGAATACAATCCTGAAGGCATGAAGCTTTAGACAGTAGAGATCTGGGTGAAGAATGAGCCCATGGTCCCTGGATACAAGATTTGGAACTTGAGGTAGGAGAAAGGATTGGTTGGATAGCCGCATAAGTTGGCTGAACCAACTCTGACGGGGCCATTTTGGGCAAATTAAAATTAAATTTGCCCCCTGAGCCGCAACCTTCTCTAGAACCCTGGGGATCAATGGAATAGGAGGAAAAGCATATACCAGATGAGGCTTCCATAGGATTTGAAATGCATCTCCTATGGAAGCAGGGTCATGTGCTGCTCTCGAGCCAAATTGCAGACATTTGGAATTTTGGACTGTGGTGAACGCATCCACTAATGGTGTGCCCCACAGTTGCACCAGGTCTAGGAATATCTCTTGAGATAGTTCCCACTCGTGGTTTTCCACCACCAGCCTGCTCAAGATATCTGCCCTTGTGTTTAATGTTCCAGCAATGTGAGTGGCTACAAGATAAATTTTGTGCCTCATTGCAAACTGCCAGATCTTTAAGGCAAGCCTGCAAAGGTCTGGGGACTTTGTACCCCCCCTACTTGTTGATATACCAGACAGTTGTGGAATTGTCCGATAAGACATTGATGACATTTCCCCTCAGGAGAGGGTAAAAAGCTTTCAGGGCTTTTAAAATAGTTATGGTCTCCAATAAGTTTATATGAAGACTCCTCTGTGATGTAGTCCAGGTTCCTGAGACATCCAGATGCTGTAGATGTGCTCCCCAACCTGTCAAAGAAGCATCCGTCGTTAGAGTCTGTGTAGGAAAAAAAAATTCAAAAGGCTTTTCTGCTAACACACAACCCCTTTTGGTCCAAAAACCCAAAGAATCAATAACTTTACGGGTAATGCGAAGTTTCTTGAGTTGAGAATCTGACCTAGGATTAAAGATTCCTAAAAACCACAGTTGCAACGTTCTCATGTGTAATCTCACGAAAGGAGTGGTTACAGTAGTGGGGGCCATAAGGCCTAGGAGTCTTTGAAAAACCACCGCCTTTTGACACCTGTGTATCGAAATATGTCTAATCAAAGAAACCAAATCAGAAAATCTTTCTTCCAGGGCAAATACCCTTGCTGCTTCAGAGTCTAGTATGGCCCCAATATAAGCAACTCTCTGAGATGGGATTAGAGAAGATTTTTTTAAATTTACTGATAAACCAAGTTTAGAACATAAATCCAAAGTCAACTGAATGTTTTGCTCCAACCTATGTGCAGAAGTAGCAGCAGTGTCATCTAAATATGGGTATACCTCAACACCTCTGCTGCGTAAAAATGCAATCACCGGTGCCATTACCTTGGTGAAAACCCTAGGTGCAGATGACAGTCCAAACGGCAAAGAGGAAAACTGAAAGTGGTTAGACATATGAATAAATCTAAAGAACTTTCTAGACAGAGGGTGTAATCTGATGTGGAAATAGGCACCTTGAAGGTCGATGACAGCATACCATTGTCCTTCATGCAAAAAGGAAGATAGCCTCTCTAGGGTTAACATCTTGAATTTTTGATAAGATACATAAACATTCAAATTTCTAAGGTATAAGATGGGTCTAAAACCTCCACCTTTCTTATCGACGAGAAAATAGGAGGAATAAAAACCCTGCGCTGGGTTATTGTCCTCCACCAATTCGATCACACCCTTGTTGTACAACCCAGAAATTTCTTTAGTTAACTCAGCAACTTGTAACTGTGAAAATGAAACAGTGTTAACATTGTAATAATTACCAGGGAATTCTGAAAATGAAACTTTGTAACCAAATTCAATTACAGAGAGTACCCACTTATCATTTGTAATCTGTTGCCAAACAGAAATGGAACTAGATAAAGCTAACTGAAAATTAATAGGGGAGGTACAATCCTCTGACAATACTAGTCACTTGCGCCCTCTTGTGGTAAACGAAGAGAATTGTTTCCCGAAAGTGCCCCTCTGTTTGAATGGGGTATACTGCTGTCTAGGGCGATCTTGATAAGAGGTAGCAGGGGAAGAATACCTCTTGTTATACGGCTGTGATGAATAATAATGCCTCTGCTGCCTGTAGTAGGACTGTTGTTGTTGAGGTCTGGAGGAGGAATATTGATGACTCTGCTCCTTAGGAGTAATTTTAATTTTTATGGCTGTTGCCTTGGACTTCTGTATTTTTTCCAGAATGTCATCAGTATCTTTCGAAAACAATCCATATTGATCAAAAGGCAAATTTTCGATTTTAGCCTTATGGTGGGCATCAATCTTGGTCCCCCTGAGCCAGGCAAAGCGTCTTGTCACAATCACGTTTGCCACTCCTCTAGCAGCAGTGTCAGAGGAGTGTCTGGCTGTTTGTAACTGAAATCTTGCCGTGGTAAGACCTTCAGAACACAAAGCCAGAAGTGGTGCTTGTCTGTCCTTGGGAAGAGATGGTACTAGTTTATGAACTTTATCCCACAAATAGTGTTGGTAGGAAGACATTGCTGCCGCGTAATTAGATGTATGTATTAGCATCGTGGAGGATGCAAATGCCTTCCTACCAAACACATCCATTCTTCTATTTTCCCTATCAGCAGGGGAAGTGTCCTGTGAGTTCTTTTGGTATTTTTCAGTTGAAGCAGACACTACCAATTAATTAGGGAGAGGGTGTTTGAAAAAAATGGACCCCTGGACCGGGGGAAATAGGTAGAACGAGCTTGACGTTGAGGAGGCAGGATGCACAGCAGCAGGCGTAGACCAAATCTTCTCAGCATCAGACGCATGCCTCTTTAGCAAAGGAAGAGTAGTTTTAGACTGGATCCGTTTTTCCACTGAGGAATAAGCAGGATCTACATCCTGGTCTGACACTGACGAGGTCTCAAGTTTCAGAATAGCAGAATACCTCTTAAGGAGCTCCTGGAAGTCCTTATGCTCCTGGGAGGATCCGGTGGATGTCGAACCCTGTACGACATCAGAAGGAGGAGGCGAGATATTTTCCTCGTCCTGTACTGGCTCAAAATGCTCAGGAGTTTCAGGTGTAGGTAGGACTTCCTCAAGGGCTTGCTGAGGTTCCTGAGGAGGAGAAACTGCTGGTGCAGGCTGCTCAAATAATGCAACCCTCCTTTGCCTTATCTTCCTGAGCAGTCTCTTCCTTTTTTCCCGTCTAGCCAGGAAAATTCTCTTTGCCTCAACCTGGAAGGCAGACGATTGAGCCTCGGACATAACTTGCGTCGTAGACGTCGACGGCTTAGAAGTCGACGTTGAGGCTTGCCCTGATGTGTCGAGGTGTCAACGTCGATGGTCGGTATGCGTCGTAGCCGGCATCGAAGGAGTTGTAGCAGTTGCCGCTAGGCTTCACTGTGCCTCAGACTCTGTGATGGAAGAGTGAGTCGATGTCGAGGACTTAGACTCCAATGCCTTTACTAACTTCTCCAGACACAATAAAATTCTCCTAGACTCTTCCTGTCCCGTAGACTCTTGTTCCTTAAAGAACTGCCATGGAAAACTAGAGACAGGGTTTTTCCGAGGAGGCAGAGGAAGAGGTTTTACAGCCAGTTCTTGTCTCGGGCTGGCCACCCATTGGATTCTAGGGGGTTGGTACGGTGACCCCTTGAATTCTGGAGCAGGTTGCTCCTCCGCACTGTAGGATGGGGAGGAAATTACCAAAGGCAATGCAGGTGTTGAGGGAGATGAAAATTCTCCCCACAGTAAAGCGTCCTCATCCATAGATAATGCAGGAGAAAATGAGCGGGCTGCCTCAAGGGCAGGCTCTATCTCCTTGAACCATTTCCTTTCTTTGAAGGAGGCGAGGAAGAAGTACCTGCCTTAGATGTTCCTGTCATCTCAAGGTCCGGTGAAAGAGACTGCTGAGCAACAAGCGAGTCGGTGATGACTACCTTGGCACCGATACTGGGCGGCTGCGAAGAGGGGGAAGATGGTCCTTTAGGGGAAGACTTAGTTTTGTGAGCCTTTTCAATTTCTTTAAGGAGAATCGGAAGCCTCAAAGCTCTGTCCTTAAGGGCTCTAGGTTTTAAGGATCGGCAATCCTGGCAATCTAGAGGTTCGTGATCCATACCCAAACAAATCAAACACTGAAGATGGGGATCTTTAGTGGTCATTTTCCTATTACAGGAAGAACAACTTTTAAACGAATGTTTCACTAAAGACATAATGAATAGAGCTAAGGTAAATTCAAGTAAGCCGCGAAGCGGTTGGAAGGAACTGTTGGGCATATGTGGGTGTCTACCTTATATACTATGGGGGCGTGTCTTGGTTACGTGAAATTTTAAATATGAGCTTGGTATATGCCGGTGAGAGAAGGGTGCGCATGTGCAAACCCATTTGTGAGAATGGGAGGAGCCACTCGAAGAAGAACTGCATGGCATATAAATTCTCCCGGAACTCAGCCTGCTCCCGCAACTCCCACGGCTAAGTTCCATCTCCTCCTATAGGCTACCTGGGTCCCATCCTACCCCCGCCCCGATACCCTGGGGACCAAACCCAGGCCACTCCCACCCTCAGGTACCTGGATTCCATGCAGAGCCATAGCGGGGCGGGGGATATGAAAGGGTAATGACCCCGCAATTTTTTGTCTCCCTTTTTAGATTGTAAGCCACAGGCAGGGACCATGTCTAATTCTATGTTCTGTACAGCACCAGGTCACACGACTGGCGCTATATAAATGTTTATAATAATAATAATAATAGAAGTCTTTGCAGTGTTTCAGTATTTGTGATGTTGAATAGTCCCACATAGATATGTCTTATTTCTTTAAGAAAAATAACTTTTAAAAAGGCTCTGACAAAGAAAGCATTGTTTAACCAAGTGCATGTACCTTTGAAGCACAACTGTCCCCTGCCCACCCCCTCCTGTCAAGTAGTCTACAACCCCCCAGGACACCTGGGTCCTATGCCATCAAAAACACGGCTTCATTGCTATGTGATGTCTTTCTGGGCTTGTACCTCTGTGGCTGCAGAGGGCGCTGGGATAACATGCACCAGAGCTCGCCGACATCCCCAGAGACAAGCAGTTTGCCTCCAGCATAGCCCATGCAGTCTTTTCCGCCTGCCTCCCCCTCCCCGGGTTGTGTGTTCAAGTTAGGGCACTCTACCACTCCCAGCAAGGGATCCAGTAGGATGGTGCATACACAAGTCCCATTCAAGTGAAAGCTCTTGCACTTATTCCAGTTGCTAGCACATGCTATCCTGCTAGAGGATCAGTCCCTTGCTGGGAGTGGTAGAGTGCCCTAACTTAAACACACAACCTGGGGGAGGGTGGGGCAGGCGGAAGAGAACACAGACTCCAGAATTTCCACATCTGTAAAATGGGCAAAATAATGACCTATCTCACAGGGTATAAGGGCTATATGGCTATAAAGGATATAAAACCCTTTGAGAACTATAAGGGCTATAAAGCCCTTTGAGAACTGAAAGCAAATAATAGTAGTTCCTGCAGAACTAGATTGGGTGTTTCATGCGAACCCCTGCCCCTACATCTCATTTGCTCCCCAAGCTGTGCTGTGTGACTCACAAAAGACCACGTGCCTAGGAAAGGCATAGCTATATGACAGGGACAGGCAGTGTAGGTGCCCTGGGGTCTGTAAGTCTAGAGGGCCCACATTCTCTAGTGCAGCTGCATCCCCTACTGCTGGGAGGAAGGGTGGGGAGGAGGGGGGAGCATTCCATCTTCTGCACCAGGGCCCATTCCAATCTAGCTATGTCCCTGGTGCCTAGAGCTCTCCTGGAACCATGCTAGAGTCAGGGCTCAGATTAACAACACTAGAACTCCAAGAATGTTTTAGCCCCACAGCCCTGAATGTATAAACATGTGTAGCCCTTTGAAATCAATGCATGAGAAGTGTTTTCAGCACCATGGATTGGTGCACCTTTAATTTTGCACATGCACATATGCCATCAGTAAAGAGCATACTGTTTCATAAGCTTGTTTCTCTTTATTATTGAGATTGTATGCCATAATAGAAAGCAAAAACGTCTGGGTGACTGAGGACCAGACCTCTCCTCTGCCTTGAGAAAGCACTGACTCTGTGAGCTTGACTTGGGGAAGAGTTAAAAGGGCAGAGTTTTCCATTAAGGCCATTGGGGACTCCTGCAAAGCCCTCACTCAGGTGTTTTGTGGGGGGAAAGGGACAGGGTTTTCAGTTAAGGCCATTGGGGGCTCCTGCAAAGCCTCATGCAGGTGTTTACCTTGACCTCTGTGCACAGCCTTATTAAATCACTGGGACTGTCCCCAGTGTGGGCACAAAACTGGGTCTTAGCTGAAGCGCTTGGAATAAAATCCAGGTCTCTTGAGGACAGGTCCAGCACCTTGTCCACAGGACCAGGAACAAGTCCTGTGTTTGCACAGAGCCCTGCTGGCTTTTGCCCATGCATATCTGGCTGTAGGTTAGCAGCTAGGTAGCACTATCCCCTGAGTTCTATTCATTTCAGTATGATTCATGACAGTGCTAAATGCCAGGACCATCACTAAGTGCCCTGAGGATCCTGTCACAAAAGCTAAACATAAGCAATACACAGTAGCCAGCTGACTGGCTTGCACAACTGAGTCCTTAATGGGAGACTCCCTTTTTGTGAGAGACCCAGGTTTGGAATTGGTGGCCAGGAATGAATTTTCACTATGGAAAGTGCAGTAGAAGCCCCCCTCTCCTTCAAGTCATCATGGGCTGCAATCCTAGATCTACTGAAGTCATTGGCAAAACTCCAGGTGCACCCTCCTGTATTAAAGTCAATGGGAGCTAATGAGCCATGACTTCAGTGATGGAGGATGCACTCTCCCATTGACTTTAATATAAAGGGTGATGATTGCACCTATGATTTATCTTCAATGCAACCTGTGGAGTGTTTCCTCCCTCATCCCCCTTACAAAGAGGCTATTCCTTTTAAAGATCAATTTTCTGCCTTTGACAAAAAAGCTGATTGGCCAAGCAGGTGCCCCACCTATCATTTGCTCAGCCTTTATAGGCAGACTGAAGCAGCAGCTCCCTATGCTGTGTTTGTGACTAGATAGTATAGCTGCTCTGTAGTAGGTGAGTCAATGACTAATGAGTACTTGTTTCCTTAAGAGTTTTATTTTGGTATTTTTCTTCTGTAGTGATTAGGGAGAGGTGTTGTGTGCTTTGAGGTATCTTTTAGAAAACTAGCAGAAGCCAGTGCTATGTTTGTTACTTTTTAAAGTGAACTTCTTTTACAAAAAAAAAAAAAAGTCCCCAGCAACTATTATTGGTCAAGGACCGTGTCTATTTTATTACTTTGTAAAGTGCCAGGTACACTACTGGTGCTATATAAATGTTTGTTAATTATTATTAATTATAAACATTTATATAGTGCCAGTTGTGTGACCTGGTGCTGTACAGAACATAGAATTAGACGCAGTCCCTGCCGGTGGCTTACAATCTAAAAGACAAAATGGGGGAGACAGGGAGAGGGGACAGTGGGAGAGACCGGGGAGAAGACAAACAAACATTCAAGCGGATGTGAAATCTCAGGTGCGTGTGCTTGGCTTAGTTACAAAGAAGTTGGTAGCAGCAGTCAGCAGAGGAGAGCTGACAGTAAGTGTATGGGGAAAGACTAGCAGGCATTGGGAAAGGCAGCAAGGAAAAGGTGGGTCTTGAGGAGGGATTTGAAGGAGCGGAGGGAGAAGGCAAGGCGGATGCGGGCAGGGAGGGAGTTCCAGGCATGGGGAGCAGCAAGGGAGAAGGGTCGAAGTCGGTTAGGTGAGCAGGAGAAATGAGGGAGGGAGGGAGAGTGAGGGAGGGGACAAAAGAGCGGAGAGCGCGTGCAGGAGTGCATAGGGAAATTAGGTCCGAGAGGTAAGGGGCAGCTTGGTTGTGGAGCGATTTGAACGTGAAAACCAGGAGTTTAAACAGGATACGTTCAGGAAGGGGGAGCCAGTGAAGGGATAGGAAGAGAGGCTGCACGTGGTCGAAGCGACGGGCACAGTGAATGACCTTGGTGGTGGAGTTTTGGATTGCGACAAGGGGGG
>QEPC01003915.1:585991-632425 GCA_003113815.1 Sphenodon punctatus | reverse complement strand
TAGAGATGGTATTGGAATCCGTGGGAGGCAATAATTTTGCCAAGGGACAGGGTGTAGATAGAGAAGAGGAGAGGGCCAAGGACAGAACCTTGGGGGACCCCAACTGAAAGGGGAAGGGAGGAGGCGGTAGACTAAGGCATTAACCAAATGCCTTAATCTCAATGGTAGTAGGTACCTTAATCTTCCTCCTGATTCTTCTGAAGATCTAGCTTGGGTGGAGTGTACTGCTCTAGGCCCAAATGGGGGTTGGAGAGGGCAAAGTTGTTCTCCCTTTCTACCAGGGTTCCCACTAGGGTGGAATAGGCCCTAGTGCAGATGATGGAATGCTCCCCACCTGTGCCACCCCACCCACCCCACCCTGACCTGCTGTCAACCAGCAGTGCCCAATATAGTTATAATATATGTGCATGGGTGTGTAAGCCCACAGTTTCTGGGTTCTAGTGCAGTTGCCCCACCTGCTCATATGATAGCTATGTCTCGATCTTCCCTTCCTTTGGGGAGAAAAAGCATAGCTGCAGCTCATCTACACCATAGAGCATACCTTAATCTTACTGAACACTGTATCTTGCTAACTGCTTCCTACTTGGAGTAATGATCAGGGGCTACTACAGCCTGCAACCATCTTGATGGAAAGGATTGTTGCTGGTCTCTTTTTCTCTAGTGCCTAAGCTATTGAAGATGTTGCAAATGCTTTCTGGCCAAAGATGTGTTGAGGTTCCATATCCTTTTCTCCTCAGGAAGGAGGTTTGCAGAAACCATGGCTCTGAGCAGCAGTACCTCTTGCAGCAATAAATCTGAGAAGCCATTGTCTCTCATCTGGGGTAAGAACCTGCATCACTGGCATGACTGTTATCGGGTGTTCTTGGAGTGACCCCATAATGGAGTTGGTCTGAATGAAACACCCCCACCCCGGTCTGCCCACTGCCTGTCTTTCTGCCTCTTCTTATACTATGAACTCTGTACCCTATTATGTCTGTCCCAGTGCTGAGTGCAACTAGGCTTGGGCAGGCTGAGCTAACATGAACCAATGGGATAGAAAGAAAGCTCAACTATAACTTGCCATATGCTGGATGGAAGAGTCATGCAAGACATTCAGCTTGGAGCAGCAAGCCCTAGCTTAAGGTGGTCATCTACACTGGTGCTAGCTGGAAAAACAAGTTGCTGATTTGTAAGAGAGAAGGCCCCAAAACCTGTTCTTCCGGGGTGAGTTTAAGCCACTGCAAGCAGATAAAATGATGCTGCTCTTTCTCTAGAGATGAGCAAGCTATGCATGCCCTTCCCTGACTTTCCTTGGGCTCCAGGTCAGCTGTGTGAACATGCTTCTCCCTACAATTGATCTCCACTAAGCAATGTTAGCTTGGTTCACCCCCTCTGAACTTGCCATCTGGCAAATGGAGTTGTGCACTTAGTACTTCCCTTTCAGTGGTAACCAACAGCCCTACGGGCCAATGTTCGTATCTTCAGTGTTTGAAGATGGGCACTAAAGGCAGCTTTAGGCACAACATCTGGAAATTGTGTTCCCTGGTCTGGAAATGCCTGAATATGACTGAAACATTAGAGGCTTCCTCCTACTGCTGGGGCTTCTACCATCCACCTGGCAAAGCCATCTCTTAGTGTGGGAACTTAATTCTAACGGAGGCTTCTGAGGGCAGGTTGCAAAGGAACAGCCCTGCCTCAGCTGGATGTTGTGACGGTTGTCCTGTGAACTTTTGTGATCTGCTTCATCCATAGGCTGTGAGCTGAACAGTGAGAAGCGAACCTATGTGTTTGAGATCCCGGATGAGTGGCATTATGAGCAGCAGCTGGCCCTGAGGACGGTATGTGCCCTGTGGACTAGTGGGACTGGGGTAGGTTGTTGGTGCAGGGGGAATTGTACACTTGTAGCTTTCTCCTGGGAGGGAAAGATGGCATCATGGCTGGAGGAGGTGCCATCTAATCTAGGAAGACTGGCTGTAGATAGTAACTAAATGAGGACTTATGGGATTCGTGCTACTGGAGTTCATAACAATACCCATTCCTGAATTATTGTTGTATTGCCTCCCCACATGCAGAGAAATGAATGGAAGTTAAAGCTTATTTCTAACTAACTTGGCACCAACTAGCTTGGATTATATGTAACTTGTTTAGGCTGCAGTATGTAGGTTCTTATAACCCCTAAACCCATATGGAGCAGTTGCCCTTCCCAGCAAGGCAGGACTGACAAGCTATGGTGCTGCATGCCAAATGAGGCCTTAAGCAGAGCTCGCCTTGGAATTTGTGAGACCCAGGGCACAAATAAAATGCAGGGCTCCTATGACCCCATCCTCCATAGCCCTGCACCCCTTTACCAATTGGTAGTCTGTTTGCTTACAAAAACACAAGTGTTGTAAGCTTTCACACAGTCTCTCTAATACACCCCTTTCTCTGACAGGGGGATTTGGGGATTAGTGATTAACAAAGAGAAAGGAGGGGTGGGGCAGGGCCGTGCCCTGCAGGACACAGCAACCCTGGGGCTGAGAGTTGGCAGGGCAAGAGTGCCCCACAGAAATAGCTCATCCTGGGGCCTTGGGAATACTGTACCAGAAACTATCATGCCTAATCTCCTTGCAGAGCCCCTCTGACCATGGGGTCAAGGCCAGGGGCCCTACTGGCCCTGCTTAAGGTCAGGTCAGGCCTGGCCTTAAACACAGAGCTCCAGTGTTGCGTGCTGCTAGAACATCCCTTCCAGGTGGGGGCATCTCTGGGCTGAAGGAAAAGTCCTAAACCTATCCAGAATCAATGCCCGTGTGGGCAGCTCCCTGAGGAAATTCACTCTGCCTTGGGACTGGCAGAAAGTCCAGGGGTGTGCAAGCTGTGGCCCCTTTTGTTCTGCCTAGAAAGCTGCTTTCTAAGCTAATAAGGGGATGAAGCTATTGAGCTAGAGCCCTTGCTCAAAGGGCCCCGATGACTCTCTTCTCTTCCCTAGATCTGTTTAGGAGAGAACGCCAAGGATGAGTTCAATGTTGTGGAGTTTGTACCCCCAGAGAACAGCAAGAACCCCACACCAGTGCCCATTGTGACCTTGAAACCTTCGGTGCTGCCAATGGTAAGTGCCTGCAGAGGCAAGGCTTCCTTGGGAGATGCCAGAAGCTTTGGACTGGGGTGGCCTTGCGTAAGCACAGTCTTGCCAAAGAAGGAGCTGAACTGACGTTGGGGAGTAGTGCTAACTGATAGTGTGGAATAGGCCCAGGCCTAGAGTGGGTGGGACCTAAAGGAGTGACAACCCAAAACTTGGGTAGAAGAATGGGTGGGGGAGGTTCATTCCCCCTGCCCTTCCACAATGGTGGTTCCACCCACTTCTGTCTTTTGGAATAATTGAACGATGGCAGGAGGCAGAGTGCAGTTGAGTCTTGTAGGAGTAGGGAACCTCTCCAGTGCAGTGGGTGGGACTAGCAGGCAGTAATGTGCTTAAGGTGGCCAGATATGCAAATGTTATTGAACACTTATGAGAAACACGGGTTGCAGGGCTGCACTGGAGGCAATGCAGCCTTGCAACCTGTCCTAAATGTTAGCACCGGGTATCCTGAGGTAATGGCAGAGCTGATGTCGCTTGAAAATCCCAACTTGGAGCTGGTCTAGCTGACATGGCTCTGTAAAGATCTGCTCCTGTGCTTCTAAATAAGGGGCAACCAGGGTGTTGAAGGAGATTGGTCCATGGTCTGATGACATGTCTCCCATTTCTTCCAGGCCACCATGGTAGGACTTGAGCTGACACCACCTGTCACATTCAGGCTGCGAGCAGGATCTGGGCCAGTCTATATCACTGGACAACATGTGACGTGTAAGCTCCCTAGGGCATGCTGGGGGTGATTGGCCTTCCTTAGCCCTGGGATAAGTTTAATGCAAAACAGTGCTACATGACCTGGCAAGAGCTGGGCTGGTTGGATGTGCTGCTTGGGAACAGCCCACTGGCACAGCTTGCCCTCTTATCTCTGGATTCCCATGCTGCTTCCTTCCCCCTAGGGCTGGCCAATGGCAAGTCTACTTCAGAAATTGTGGTGAGATCTAAAAACCTACTTCATCCAGGAGCTTCTGGCCCTGCTGGCATGCCTGCCATAGCACAGGGTCTCACTGGGATAACTGGCTTGAATTGTCAGCTGGGATTGCTCTCTGGCCATAACTTGTCCTATCAAGTCTTTTCAGGACTTGAAATAAGATCTCAAGCCTGCTGGTTCTCCTGGCCTTCCTGTTCCCCCACCTCAGTACAGCTGGCAATGCTCGCACGAAGAGCTTGCAGACTTACTGAACTGCTTTGCAGTGATGCCAGATGTCTCCTGGACTGAGGAGGATGAGGATGAGGATGAGGAGGAGGTGGAGGTGGAAGAAGAAATCCAAGATGAATCTCCTACAAAACCCATCAAGCGTCAAGCCACCACCAAGACAGCTGGCACTGCCAAGGTACAGTAAGAGCAGCCAGGTCAGGAACACCCACTGCCCACCTCGTGTTCAGAGTATTCCCTGGCTTCTTTACAGGAAAATGGGTGACTGTGGCCCAGTGTCTCGTGGTGACTGCACCTACAGCATGTTCTAAAGTAGAGGGTGTGCCTAGGCCTCTGGTCTTGCTGACAATTTTTGGGAAACGATGCCTATTGGAAGGAACCTCCAAGGGTTATCTAGTCCAGCCTCCTGCTCCAAGGCAGAATGCCCTATACCAGTAGTTCTTAACCTTTTTATGGGCAGCAGGAGGAATAAATCTGAATGAGGTGGGAAACTGTGAGAGGTCACACACCCCTCCTCTCCTTATCCCATCCACTTCCTTCAGCAGCACAGCCTGAACAAGCGGCAGGATGGGACCCAGTAGGGAATATGACCCAACTGCACAGGGGCTTGTGAGCCCCAAGGCTGCCTTGGGCTCCACTTGTGGGACCCACTGGTGGGTTGCAGCCCTCTGAGAACATTGTCCTGTACTTGCAGCATCAGACAGATCTTGTGTTCCAAGAGCTTTGTCGTGGCTATAGTCAATCAGCTGATGCTGATTGTACTGGCTCCTTGCAAGAGACCTACTGAGTAACTCCAGAATTGCCCTAAATCCCAAGGAGGGAGTGGGGGGAGGGATTAGTATGTTGCTGCTGCAGATTCATAACGAATGCAGGATTCTTCCTTGATGGCTGCCTTGACCAGTTGTGCTCAGCTTTACCAAGGGAAAGTTTCACCCAGAGGTGGCTGCATTTCAGGAGTAAGTATTGCTTCAAGTCCCTGGTAGCTCTCCCAATTGGGGTGGTGGGTCCCACACTACTACAGCTGTGCCACCTGCCTTGGCCCCTGCAATAGCATATCCCCCTGCTGCAGTAATGGGCTCTCTTCTCATTCATTCTCTTGCCAGATTGCAGATACAGGGGGCAGTTCAGGCCAGAACTCCCTGCTGTCATTGTCCTGTTTTTAACTACACATCTTTCTTTGTCCTAGAAGGCAAAGATGGAGAAACGGGAAGCAAAGTAAGTATGGACTTGCAATTAAGGGGGAGGGACCAAGTTTCTCATCGTCTGCATGGAACAGCAGAAGGAGAGGCTGCAAGACTTCTGGTGAAAGGCTTAGCCTTAGTCTATAGTGAAAATGACTAGTGCCCTAGTCGGTCAGAGAACCGCTGTGGTGTTCCTAGTATTGCAACAAGCAAAGGGGATGGTGCCCCTCTAGAATTCTAGAGGAGAGAATTCCATAGAGGAGAGAATTCTACTTTCATTGGACCAACTGCAGTTGGTGGAGGTATATTTTATTTTAATTTATTCAAAACTTGTATCCCACCCCTCCTGCCCAAAGGCAGCTTGGGGCAGCAAACAGGCACAAAAAAATTCAACAATAAAACATTTTAAAATAAAGCTACAAATTTTAAAACCAGTCAAGTTTTATTGGGGACTAGCTCTCGCTATAGCCCAACAGCAAACACAAAAATATAACACACAAATACATACCCAAGCGAAAACTAAAATAGAACCCACCCCATTGAGTGAGCCAAGCATATCAGCCCTTGGCCATAGGCATACACAGAACCTAGGGGGAGTAAATAGCTTGACTCTCAACCCCCACAATACAGCAAGAGGTTCTCAATCCTAGAGTAACATGTACATATATCCAATCGTACATAACAAAGGGCATGATCAAGTAACCAAGTCATAAAAACAAACACACACACACACACACACACACGCCAAAGGCCTGGCGAATGGCCAGGTCTTACACAAACGTCAAAACGACAGGAGGGTGGGAGCCAACCGAGCCTCCTCCAGGAGTGAATTCCACAGCACAGGGGCATCCACCGAAAAAGATCTTCCATCAGTGGCCACCCGTCTCGCCCAGGGAACCTCCAAAAAGGCCCCCACAGACAATCTCAGGGGTTGCACGGGCACATGGGGGCGGTCCCGCAGATAGGCAGGGCCCAGGCTGTGAAGGGCTTTAAAGGTCAAAACCAGCACCTTGAACCTAGCTCGGTGCTTTATAGGCAGCCAGTGCAGAGCCCAGAGCACTGGTGTCATGTGCTCCCTGCGGCCCGCCCCAGTAAGGAGACGGGCCGTGGCATTCTGCACCAGCTTCAGCCTCCGGACCAGCTTCTCGGGCAGCCCCATGTAGAACGCATATGCAAGCTTTCAGACCTCACCGGGTCCATCAGGCAATCTAATTCCTGACTTGCCTGACGAAGGACCCTGTGAGATCCAAAAGCTTGCATACATCCAATAAAATATATCCCTGTGCTATTTTGATATTTTATCTCTATTGCCTATATTTGGTACCAACACAGCAACCTTACTTTCTTGACAGACATGGCTGGCCTGCTCTCTAGAGTGGGTCAGGATATTTTGGAGGGGGTGGGAATTATATAATTAAAAGTTAATCTATGTATATTAAACCTTTCCTAGAATTTCAAGGTTGAAAGGGACCTTGAAGGCCATCTAGACCCAACTCTTGCTCCAAGACAGGCTATCATCTGCCTACAGCATTGCAGAAGTTTGTCTAGCCAGGTCTTGAACTTCAAGGAGGGAAGTTCCACAACCTCCCAGGGCAACTTATTCCATTGCCCAACAGTTCTTAGCAGCGAGGAGGTTTTCCCTAATGTTCAACTGAAATCTACATTGCTGCAACTTCATGCTTCCTATGGCAGTGGAGGAAAATTCCTCCAGAAGGAAGAACAAGAGGAATGGGCTTCTTAAACCTAACTTGCTGCTCCTAAAGAACAAGGCTGCATTCCCACCTGCAGTGGTGGCACTGGGAGGGGCAAGGGAAGACGTGGCAGTGCAGAGGAGCCGGCCAACGGAAAAAGAGCCGGTGCGAATGGGGATCTACTGCAGATTCTCTCACACATATCAGGGAAGGACTTTGTGCCCTGATATGCGCGAGAGAAGCCGTGGCAGATCCCCATTTGCACCGGCTCTTTTTCCGTTGGCCGGCTCCTCTGCACTGCCACGTCTTCCCTTGCCCCTCCCAGTGCCGCCACTGCAGGTGGGAATGCAGCCCAAGTCTCTGGAAGCAAAAAATGACCCGTCTAAAGAAACTTCTATTTCAAGTAACTTCCATCATGCCACTCTGCTCTTGCCTCCATCACAAACATCTGAGCCACTAGTATGTGGGAGGAGGCGTGAGGAGGCAATATGATGGCCTGCTGCTGCACCTTCTGTCACATACAACTAGTACGATTGCCCAGGGCTCTGTGCTGGGTGAGGCCCCACCACGATCTTTGCCTATGAGCCTCTAATTCCCACAGACCCCCCCCCCCCCCCCCCTCATTCTGATAGGAGCAGCAAGGCACCTCTGGGCTCTGAAACTAGTACACTGGCCCTTCCCCATCACAGTATGATAGAGCCAACCAAGGATTTGCAGAGCAGTATAAATGGTCCTTGAAAGTGCCATGGGGTAGCATGAATACTTTGTGTAACCCTAGCTTGGGACCCTGGTCTTGACAGTCTCTCTCTCTTCTCTCCCTCCCCTTCCCGCTATGCCCCCCTGGCAGCAATGCTCCATCCGAGGAGGAGATGCCTCCCATGAAGGTAGGAAGCCCAGCAGTGGTCTGCATATCCCTTGAGTTTGACATGGTGGAGGTAAAACTGGGATCCCATTAAAAATGGTTTTAGAAGCACCTTGCTGCAGAACTTGCTTAATACAATTATTCATTGAAGTTGTCCTGTGCCGTCTGCACACATTTCTGTGTCCTATGCAGCTGCTGCTTTTATTTTCTGCCTGCTTGTCTCAATCCAAGCTTGCTGTGATGCAAGTCACTCTGCAAATGACCCAGAGCCTGAATTCATGCCAGCCATGAAATGCAAATACAGTGTAAAACTGTCTGTGTAGGCCATGTGACACTTATTTGGCCAATGAAGAGCAAGCGAGCTGGGCAGCATGGACTCTGCAGGCAGTCTATTCAGAAATTGTCACTTAGCTTGGCGCACAACTGGGTTCTGAGAAATTGGAGCAGGTGTGAATGTAGCAAACTTGCTTATTGGTTAATTACATTGTCTGCCATTGTGGTACCAAATGGTACCAGACAATCTGCAGGACAAGGTTGGTGCAGTGACAGTCTCAAGTTGATGAGGAGGCCAGGTCTTGGTTTCCATGCCTCTCTCCCACCCCCTTTCAGGCTGAAGCATTGGCCTCCTCCTTGGATATAGTAGACAGTCATATGCAGGATAAGCCAAATTCCAATGCATATGCTTCTCCAATAGTGGACCTGCAACAGTGACAGTGCTGTTACATTTAATACCAGTAGGAAACAAGGATGGGGGGTCACTGCTAAGAGGGCCTAGGAGGTAGGTGAGGAGAAGCCTGGAGAGTGCCCATGAAGGCATTTGATTTAACTTGGGGTTTACCTTCACTTCCTTGATCTCTGCAGGAGAAAGGAGCCAGCAAAGGAAGGAAGCCAGCAGCTAAGAAATAGACTGACCTCCAACAAGGTATCTGAAGGATAAGGGACCTCTTAACTTGAACCCATTAGCCTTGGCTTGGAGGCCTGTTGAGTGCTATGAGGAGATGGGTTATCCTGGCACAGGTCTCTGCTGCAGAAACCAGAATGAGGGTCCATAGTCAGTGCTGCCAAGGGGAGATGTATGCCTGCGTTTGCAGGATGAGTGACAAGGCTGTCTCTATTCCCCCTTGAGGCAAATGCTTAATGCAGTGCAACTCTGAGCCTGCTACATCCCAGTGCTGGGGGGAGGGGGGGGGGATGGTGGCTGAAATCCCCTGGTACAGGACTTGGCTTCACCATGTACAACTTACCCACAAAGCCAAATCCTGGTTCCAGGGAACAGCAGCATCACAACATTTAGGTGCTAGCTGAATGACCTCCTGTGCTCTGGCCCAGGTTAAAGACAGGCTGTCTTTACTTTGCCTATGAGCCTTTACTCTGACTTCCCTTTTGGAAACCTCTGGGGGAGGAAGAAACCTTGCCATGCAATTGCCCCAGGGCAAGGTTCCCTCCTTTTTGACTCAAGGATGCAGATATCTTTGGGAAATACAAGGGGTGGGGGGTAGAAATCCAGAGATTACCTCTTTACCCAAGATTAGCCATGATTACTGTTGTGTGAATGTGTCCAAAGTGAGACCTGTCCTGGTGTCATAAACGCACTCGCTGTGCAGTGGTACAGAGCCAAATGAACGTTAATCTTGTTTCCCTGACTCAAAATAGCTCCCTTACCTCAGTAGGGAGCTGGTGGAGAAGCATCCTTCCTCCTGCAACCTACAGTGTGCAAACCCCTCACTCTTGCTTTCTCTTGTCTCCCAGGGGCAGATGCAGAAGAGACCTGATGTATTTATGCTGTTTTTCTGTAAATATCTCTAAGAAATAAATAAAGAAGCTATGTTTTGCATACTTGTATCGCTGCTTATTTATCCCAGCCAAGGCTAGGAATCCTGCAAGGGCTTGGCATCCAGATACCTCTGCAGGGAGCCGTGTTTGTTCCTTGGTCAACAAGAAGCTAGGTCTTGCATGGCTGATTACAGCAAAGAGCTCCTTAGGAGCTGCCAAGTCCCAGGGGGAGGGGGGTAATTTTAGCCTGAGGCCTTGTGCAGCTGCACTAGCTACATGCCTAGGGATGACTCTAGACAATAGGGCCCTAGTCTGTTGGGTGCCCAGCTTACCATAGAGGTTACCTTCCTCTAAGAGCAGGCATTGGCCAATACATGTTCTTGGGTTACATGATGGGAATGCCACTAGTCCATCTACTTCAATCAGTGTGGCTTATACTGGAGATGACAGCAGCTGACTGCTTAGAACATGATTCCCCAAACTCTGTGGCTGGCCTCCCCAAGGTAGGCAAGAAATGCACTGAGGGGGAAGGAGCAGGAGAAGGTATTCCGCTTTCAATTCCCTAGCCTCACTTGATCTGAGGGGGAGTGGGAACCTCAAAGTGGTGAGCCCCATCTTCTAGAGAACTGGAGCTGCTGCTAGGAGCTGACCTTCTTATCCCAGAAGCTGCATAAGCCAAACCACCTTGGAATCTGCCCCAGACCCTTTGAGCTAGTTCAGTAGCAGCAACAGAAGGGAAGGGGGTCCAGGAATACGTGCATGACAGGAAAGGGCAGGGCAGGTTTTGTCCCATAGATGAGAGGTTGGGTGGGGGGAGGGTAGTTGGCAAAACATTGACCTAGAGTAGCCTATCTGCTGCAGCCCTTCCCAGTCAGCTTAGGCCATGCCTGCTGCAGCTACGTGATATGTCAATGCTGCATGAATGGCTGGAAAACCCTCAGCTCTATCGTCTTGCAGAATGGGTGTCATTGTCTCCTCTAGTGCTGTAGTACTGCTCTCTGCCTATAGAGGGCAGAACTGCAAAGGGAAAAGCCAGGCTTAGGCAGCTTCCAGGTAGCGGAGTAAACCTAGAGCAGGAGTAGTACTTTTTCAGATTGTCTGTCTCTGCAGAGAGATGTGCAGGCATGATTTTGAATACATCTGTATAGGCATTATGCCTGAATAAATCCCTCTAATTCAGGGATTAATTGTTCATGTGGACAGATATCCTGGTACAAATAATTCCTTGGGTTTATCCTTGAATCCTTAGGGTTTTTTTCTGCCCCCCAGGATAGTGCCTGGGTAAATGCTTAATCCTGGAATGACACAAACACACACACAGCACCACAGAGAACTACCGGTAGCATTTACCTCCCCTCTACCCAACATCTCTGTGGTATTCTGTGGTCTCTGTTGCCAAAATGTCACAGGTAGAGACTTCAACCTGTGACAAAATGCTACCCTATGCTGCCTCCTAGTCCACTTGGACCCTGCACCAGAGGAATTCCATTACACCCATGTGTTCCAGGAACCCCATGGCAGCAGGTGAGCTAGGCCCATCAAGGAGGATGTTGGGTGGAGAGGGGCTCAGCTGTCTACCACACAGCAGCCAGGAGAGACACCTAGGACCAGAGGATACTGCCCCTCTCTTTAGGGTCTTTTCCCCAAACCCTCAGATTGGCATGGGGTGGGGAAGGGGGGCAGCTGGAAATGGAGGGGGCAGATGAAGTGCCCATTACCTCTAAGTGCACTGGCATCCCCACCAATCTGTTGTATTCTCAGAAATCTCAAGAGAATAAGGTTTTGAAATTCAACTCTGTCTTTCTTAGCTCTCTACAAAAATACAGAATCCTCTCTGGAAATGTATATCCTTGCCAATGACACAATTGATGCTCTAGCAGAAGCATTCTTCTCTTCATCAGAGTTCCCCCAAAATGCTGAAATTCAACTGTGCTGCACTGTGGGATTGATCCAGTCCTCCTTGTGACTCTCTTATAAGCATCTATGCTGCAATACTGGGATAGTGATTATCCCTGCAAAGTAATAATCATGTAGAGTTATCCTGGGATGACACTCCTGGAATTACAACTCATACTGGGATAATTGTGTTTGTGTAGAAGCAGCCTTTAGCTCACTTCCAAAAAGCTTTGGTTTGAGCCACTCATCTACCTAGCCTTAATATTGGTCATTCCTGCCCTTAGCCTGGGCAACTGCCCTAGATTTTAAGCTCTGTATCAATGGCAGCACGGTTCCCTAGAATGCTGTACAGGGCAGGACCACAGCCATGTACCCACATGGTTCTGAGTGCAGCGGGCTCCCAGTTGCTGGGAGGTATAGTCCTGGGCTCCCAGTCAATACAGGCTATTTCCTCCATTTTGGCCCTGGGGGCATTCAGCTGTTAAAATGGCCCTAAGGTAACAGGACCTGTCATTGGGGCTGGATAGGCTCCAGGCCAGTCTGTTCTGAGGGAGAGATTTGTCTTTCACACAAGTGGAACAAAGAAGGCACTAAGATGTGCGTGTGGGGTGCTTGCTGGTTTTAACTTTTGGCAGGGCTAGTGCTCGGAGTTGTAGGTGTCTCTACACATTATAGTACCCAAGGCAGGGAGCAAGTATGCTCTGTGGTAGTATCAGTGATGTTGTCCTAAGGCAGAGCAGTTTGGCTAATTATTCAAGCTACTCTGTGGTTTTGGGGGGGCAGGGTTTTCTGCTGCTATCCTATGGATTCTAACCCCCAGGTGGGCTCATTGGACTGCTGCTGCATAAATGGTGGGGTGGGGGAAGAGAGAGCCTCCCTAGCTGAGCTCCTTAAACTCCAGTCTAGTGACTTCAATCAGGCTGCAAAGAGCTTTGGCACAATTTTGTATCAAAGGGGAACTAGATGAGCTTGAAGTCTCCCAATAAAATTCACAAGTAGAGACGGACAAATCTGTGGCTCTCACCAGAAGTGGCTGCCTGGGAGTCCATCCATGTGGCTTCTGCAGGAGTAAGAGAAGTTGAGCCACTGTTTGTCACAGCTACCACCAGAGACTCCTGGGGACCCCAAGAGCAGGGGCAGCATTCCCTGAGCTACTTTGGCTACTGCCCAGACCTGCCACAAAGCCTAGGAACCAGAGCTTAGATTTGAGAGGTTGTGGGGTGGGGGTCAGAGAAAGCCATGCCAAGCTGTGGATCAGTGTAAAATGACTTGTGGTTCTGAGTGATACAAAAATGTATGTGACTCTTGTGCTTGGAAACTTTGCCCACCTGTGGTATAAAATGAACCTAGATTAATTATGGAGGTAGGAACTTGAGTGACATGATCTCACTATATATGTCGCTATGATCAATCTCCTTGCTGATCAATCAATCAATGCCCAGTGGCAGGGTGGTATCATTGACCAGATATTGATTCTGTATCATGTTTTCTGCTGCTCCATGGGTCTCTTAAGGAATTCCTGGTTATGTTCCAGGCAGCAAACCCTGCCCAGTTAGGCAGTTGGAACAATCTAAGTGGCTGTCTATGGGCTTCTTCTCTGGCCTACCAACCAATGGAAAAGTATCTCTATGAGTAAGCACTGCAGTGCCTCTTTCCCCAGCTGGCCCTGGCCTGTTGCTGATCTCCATCCTGCTTATGCACCTCTCCCTACAGCTGGGAAGGCTGAGACATGGAGGGGTGGAGCAAACCACCACCATGGGGGTCACACAGAACAGCAGAGCCAGGAACAGGGTACAAGGACCCTTTCCTTGGCCAGGGCACAACCAGAGCTAGAGATTCAAGCCCCACTCCAATAGCTGTCCTCCCCATCCTTGTGGCTCTGCAAGGAGGAATGGGGAAGCTGTGAGGGCAGCATTTGCCCAGCATCTGGAAAGGAAGAATACCACACAGTAGCTAAACCAGTGAGGCCGTCAGGAGGGGGGATTTCCAGGACCCATGCTTCTATCTGTGCCTCTGTCCTATGCTTATATGTAGATTGTAAGCTCTCTGAGGCAGAGACCAACATTTCTCTTCACATCTCCTTGCTGTTTGCTGCTTGGCTGCTCTACTACTCCTCAGGGGTGACTGAGCCAGTGTAGTCTAGTGGATAAGCTGTTGGTTTTAGCCCTGGGAGATCAGTGTTCAAACCCCATGTAACAATAAGCCTATTGGATGGCCTTGGACAAGTCACTCTGTCTCAGTCCCCCATCTGTTTTTATGTGTGAACTAGATAAGGATTATAAAGCACTCTGCATACCAAAATCAGTATTAAAATGGTAAATAACAATAACAGTGGCTACATTTCAGCAATGGGGGGATGAAAGGATTTGTTTCTAGCCAATAAATGGTTTGGGACAGACAGCAAAGTGCTTCTTGCAGAATAAAATGGCCACCATGGTTAGCACTAGCACTCAGCTCTGTGTGAATTGTGCCACCCCCGTCATCTGTGGGGTTTTCTCTCGCCAGAGAGCTGTCGGCCTCTCTCCCCTGCCTCAGTCAGCAGCCAGGCTTGAAGATAGCGGTGGGCAGGCCTCACCCCCCTTGCTCCACACACACAGCCTAGGCCTGGAGAGTAACAAGTGTGGCTGTGAATAGGAGACAATAGAGGATTACCAAGCAGCAGGAGAGACCATTATAACCCATTGACCTGCCCTTGGTCAGGACTTAGCAGGTATTAGTGGCAGGTCTGCTGTCCCTCAGGAGCACACTGGGAGACTGCTGTGCAGTGAGATTGGCTCCACCAGGAGCGCAAAACCTTCCACAATGGCAGGCTTTAATTCTCCTCCAGGTGTGTGGCAGAAGGGATGGGCCATGCACAGGGGGAGGGGAGGGCGGGAAAGAGATTTTGGCCAGACTTGGGGGAGGAAGGAGAGCTGGAAGAGGAAAGACAACGTAAGAGGGGAACTGAACCACTGATGGCATGAGTAACCCTAGGGGGCGTTGGGGGCAGGGACTTACCCTTTCTCAGAAGTCTGAAGAGGAAAGTGACTAGCTGTCCTTCCCAAAATGTGAGCTTACCCAGGCTAAGGGGTTCCCCCTGCTGAAAATCAGCTGGGGGGTCTCATCACTTCGGATATTTAAAGCTAGGCTCTTGTTACTGTTGCAACTAAGTGCCTAGCAATCTTTCCATGTGGAGTAACAATAGTCCAAAAATGCATGGGGACAACTTCTTCTCTTGTCCCCTTAAATCTCTTACTCCCCCCCCAAATGGTGATGGCTCTGCCCACTCCTTAGTGTCAGATCCAGGGAAGTTGGGACTCCATGTAAAATGGTGCTGTGACACCCCGCCCCCCAGCATAGGAATGTTTGATGAACACACACTGATTCACCCATTAGAAAAAAGAAAATATTATTCTAATTAAATTAATGTTTGGTGTTAGTTAAAAACAATGTTGGCTCCACCAGGGCTGCTATGTATATGTTGCTTCTAGTTTATTCACGGGCCCTGTATATTGGGGGCTCCCCTTGAATGGCTGTGGGCCCTCCACAGGCCAAGGCTCCCTGTATTTCAGGCTCTGTGGGCCCATATTTTACACCAGTGCTGCTCACAAACATGTTGTCATTTCAAGTTCATTCATGGCCCCCATGTATTGGGGAGCCCTGTGCAGCCACATAATCTGCACTTGCCTGCATCCAGCCCTGTCGCTCCTCCAGCTGATGCCAGGGAGAGAGGATAAGCCCCTTGCAGCAGCGGCTAAAATACAGGGCGCTGTTCCCTGTTCTCCAAACTGTCATCCTCCGTGCACAGATGAAGTGATGGAGGCTCTGAGAGAATTAGGGCTTGCTGACACACGGTATTTCCCACCCCGCATGGAAACCAAGCTGTGACTGAGCACTCTGAGAATTTTAGCCATGGTCATAGCTATCATAGGGACATGGGCCCAGGGCCTAAGTAGCAGGAGGGGGGGGGGGGGGGGCCACAGAGCCAGACGGAGACGAAGCTGAGTGGAGGTGCCCGCAGCGCATGTGGGACCCACATGGTGGCACAGGATGGAGCACGCACCAGCACTGGCTGCACAAAGCAGGCAGCCCGGCCACAGTCTCCAGGGCTCAGGTGCAGCAAGTGGAGGGAGGGAGGGAGAGGTGCTGGGGGGAGGAAGAAGGGGAGGGAGTGGGACAGGGGAGAGGATGGTAATGGAGACCCAAGTTCATTTCTTGCACCTGGGCCTATTTCAACCTAGCTACACCTCTGATTTTAGCCACTGTCCTGGGGCTGGTTCTGGTGTTTGCAGCCAGCTCAAGGATATATCTGTCCATATCTTGGGGGCGGGGGGTCTGTCTGCGCATTGAATAGAATGCGGTGTAGGCTGTGGGGCTGGCACAGCACAGTCATGCTATGTTAATAACTGTGAATCTGCGGCCCTGAAAGACACGGCCAAGACAGTGGTAGACAGTGGACACCCACACCTCTCCCAAAGAAAATCCTCCCTTGATCCAGCTGTGTTTGGAGAGCAAGAAGGGATGGACTTGGAAGTCCTTGTCAGACAGAGGCAGGGGCCCATTGTGACCCAGGGAATGTCTCAGCACAGCCCAGGAGGCACATTCCAGGAGACCACGCTCCCCACTGCTGTTCAGCATAGCCTGGAAGGGGAGATCAAAGGCAAGGGACCGCAGAGCTGTGGGAAGGGTCTTGCCCCACCTGTTGGGGGCTGGAGTCACACATCCAAGAGCAGACAAATGGGGTGCCATAAACTGGGAGGCGTGAAGTTGCCCTCAGGTTGTGCTGGTGGCACCGTGGTGCAATGTGAGACTCAGCAGCCTCCCAGGCTGGTCCAATGCCTGGCAAAGCCCTCCCTTCCTCCATATGCTCCAAAGGGACAGGGTCCTCACAACTCTGGGGAGCCCAGTGACTAAGCCTCTGAGGCTGCTCCCCAGAACATAGTGGGGGAAAGAAGCCAGGGAAACAGTAGTAGCTCAGGACCTGTTCTACCATATTGAATGCATGCAGGCATTGCAACTAGGGTGGAGTGGGCATGCCTCAGGAGTCCCAATGAGGCAGTTCCAGGAGGAAAATCACAGCACCAGGATTCCAGGTGGGCATGGATAGGGCACAGCCATGAGGAAGCTCATAACACTGTGTACAGGCAGGGCACGCTGTGAGGAAGCTCATAGCAGTAGAGTCCCAACAGGGCATGGCTGTGGAGAAGCTCATAGCACTGGAGTCCCAGCAGGGCACTGCTATGAAGCAGCACAAAGAACTGCACCCCTGCCAATGTCTGTCATAGACTTCCAGTTCCATGCCCTTAATGAGCCCCTCTCCAAGTAGGCATGCAGCTGGAGTTCAGCTCCTCATTCCTGCAACCAGTCAACTGCCCATCCTCCAGCACCTCTCTCACCCCATGAAAACTACAGACTCAGCTGGTGCCAGAATAGGGCTGTGCCCTGCAGGGAGATGCCCTGGGGCCAAGGGGCTCCCCACAAGCTGTCACTGCAGAAGGATCTGACAGGAGACACAATCCCACTTAAGCTCTCCCCTCCCCATAGACTGCTTCCATAAACAGGCCCCCTACTGATCCATTGACGGCTGCCGGCCATGTGTTGGGCCCACAGTGCAGCACCTCGGAGAAATCTCTCTCTCACTCCAACCCCCCACCCCCCAGAGCCTGATGAATCCAGAGCAACAGAGTCCGAACCTTTGCCTGTGTGTGACCCCAGGTATAATCCTGTGACCCCAGTAGGGTTGCCACTTCTTGTAGACCCCGAGACTCCCATTTTGGCTTATGGGAGTCTCAGGATTAAATTGTGAGCGGTGACAACCCTAGACCCCAGACAGCAGCAGAGGCAAGCTGAGCACATACACTAGTAGTAGTCAGGATTGTGAGTTTGAGTATGACACACACACACATAGCTGCACATGTATGTACAGGCTCGTTTGGGAACCTTTTACCCAGGGTATGAGAAGAAACTGTGGTCATAGCAGGATGGGGTCCTCCTGCAGACTGTACCCAGATGCTAAAGCTCGGCAGGGAGAGTGCTATAGTATAAGGTGCCCCATGGCCCAGTGCTCAGGCTAGTTCCAGAGTGCCTCTCAGAGAAAAGCCCCTTCAGTTCTCCCTACCTGAAGCCTACTGAGCCTAGTTCTGCAGAGCACATGGCTATGGAACCAGATGTGGAAACATCTCCCCAGTCCCCTCTGATTAGTCCAGTTAACCAGTCTGGGCCCTGTCTCTTACCTCTGATTGGTTTTATTAAATAGTTTGGAACCTGCTCAGCTCTCTACTCTGCTTGGCTGGGCTAAGGGCCTCTGTGCTGCTTGGTGGTCGTTCTTTACCTCTGGCTTTACTGTGAATACTACTGGCAGCCCCTTGCATTGCTACCCCTACCCCAGACCTTGCCGTGCCCTGCCCTGCCCAGTCCAGCAAGCACGTATACGCTGATTAAATCCGATGCCCGCAGGACCCGGGAACATGTATAATGAGCCCTGGATTAGTGCTATGTGTGAGGGGGAGTCAGTGGGAGTTCCAGTCTCACACACACACACACACACACCCGCTTTATTGCAGATTGGGAGTTCAGATCTAATTTAAACTCCCAATCTGCATTTAAAGTGTGGGCTGGAACCCATTGACTCCCCTACACTTAACACTAATCCGGTCACTCCTTGCCCCAGCAGCTGGGGGATGGTTCCTAACCAGGTGCTCCAGAGAGTGAGAATGAGCAGAGAAAAGGCCATTATCCCCTGCTAAGCCTCAGAAGAGACTAGCTGACCCAGAGGCAGCTCCATGGAGAACAGGTTGGAATTAAATAATCAGAGGCAGACAGGTCACTCTGCTCATGTCAAAGAGAACATGCAAACAACATGGCCATGCACCGCTCAGCAAGGTGCCAGATGTCACATGGACCCACAGGACATCAAGGGGTCACATGGGGCTGGAATTTAACAAGGAAAGGCCAATAGAGAGCTGTGGGGTGTCCGCTCTGTGGAGTGGTGGGATTCTGTATTCCATAGACTTCTACGGAGCTGTGAGGTGTCTGTCCTTTCAGGGGTCTATGGTACCGTTGGGGTGTTTGTTCTGTCTCTGGACCTGCTGGGGCTTTTATTTCACAGAGTTCTACTGAGCTGTGGAATGTCTGTTCTATGTGGGGGTATCTGTTGCTGGGGGCTCTATGAGCTGGGTTGTCTGCTCTTGCGAGTCTGTGTAGCCGTGAAATTCTGTTCCATGGAGTTCCCTGGGGCTGTAGGGATGCTGTTCTCTGGGGCTCTATGGAGCTCTGGAGTGTCTATTCTGCAGGGTTCTGTGTTCTATGGAGCTCTGGCATTCATTTACAGAGTTGTATGGAGCTGCAAGGTGTCTACTTACTGTTCTATAGAGCTCTCTTCCATAGAGCTCGTGGAGGTATGGGATTCTATGTTTTATGGAGCTGTGGAGTGTCTATTCTATGAGGTTCTGTGTGGCTCTGGCATTAATTCTGTGGAGTTGTATGGAGCTGTAGAGCATCTATGTTCTATGGAACTCTGGGGCTCTATTCCTGGGAACTCTATGGAGTTATGGCATTCTGTAATGGAACTCTATGCTCTACAGAGCTATGGAGTGTCTGTAGTTCTATGAATTGCTTTTGGTGCAATGGGATTCTGAAATATGGGATATTCATTTATTCATTTATTTATTTATTTTATTTTAACAATTTAATATCCCACCCAACTCCACCTCAGGCAGCTCGGGGCACTTACAATAAAATCATATAAATATAAAATAATATCATAATTTACAATACAATAATATAAATATAAAACAACATTCCCACCCAACTTAAAAATATAACAAAACAAAAAACCTTCCCATAACTCCCTCCCCACCACATAACCACCCTCACCTGTCCCCTCCACCAAATGCCTGGTGGAACAGCCAGGTCTCACACAAGCGACGAAAGGTCAGCAGGGCCAGGGCCAGGCGAGTCTCCTCCGGGAGGGAGTTCCACAGCCGAGGTGCGGATACCGAGAATGCCCTCTTCATAATGGCCCCCCAGTTGACTCAGGGGACCTCCAGGAAGGCATCCCCAACAGACCGCAGGGGTCGATCCAGGACCCGGGGAGTGAGGCGATGCCGCAGATAGGTTGGGCCGAGACCATGTAGGGCTTTTAAAGCAAGAACCAACACCTTGAATCAAGCCTGGAAAAATTAGGCAGCCAGTGCAGAAGACGGAGTACTGGTGTAATGTGCTCCCAGCAACCTGACCCCGTAAGGAGCCGGACTGTCGCATTCTACACCAGCTGTAGCTTCCAGACCGTCACCAAGGGTAGCCCCACGTAGAGCACGCTGCGGTAGCCAAGCCTCCAGGTAACAAAAACATGAATGATGGTGGCCAGGTCAGAGTCTGAGAGGTAAGACCGAAGCTGCCGAACCAGATGTAACTGTTGGAAGGTCCCCACTCACCACCGCCTCCACCTGGACATCGAAGCAGAGCCGGGAATCAAAGAGCACCCCCAGACTCCACCCCTGGGAGACCAGCGGATGACAAACCCCGTCAATGACAGGAGATGTCACACCTGCCGCCCACTCTCTCCGTTAGCATTACCTCTGTCTTGTCAGGATTCAGCTTCAGTCAGCTCTGCCTCATCCAGTCCCCCCAGCTGCCAAACACTGGGAAAGCACAGAGTCTGCCGGGCCTGGGTCTGAAGAAAATGAGAGGTACAGCTGAGTATGACACTCAGCATATTGATGGCAACTCACTCCGCACCGTCTCACAACCTCACCCAATGGCTGCATGTACACATTGAACAGGAGCGGGGACAGAATGGAACCTTGCGGAACCCCACAGGAGAGGTCACAAGCAGAGGATGACTCATCGCCTAACACTACCTGTTGGGTCTCACTGGCTAGGTAGGAACGGAACCATTGTAGAACCGTTCCGCCTACTCCTGCCCAGTATGGCACTACTTATGTTCTTATGGTCTAATGGTGTTCACATCGCGTGTTCAACGGGTGGTCAAATTAATGTTGGGATTGTTATGGTGCTTACACACAACGGCCAAACATGTGCTTACAGGTTTTGACACCCGATCTTTATGTCATGTCTAAAGATGCCCATGATGTCTCGTATGTGCCACTCCACGCACTGCTATTTGTGAAATGCAATATGTGCAGTAGAAATGCTCTGAGAGTCAAAGACACCCCCTATACAAACCCTGGTAACCCCAAACTTGCCCGGCTGAGCCTGCCTGCATTGAAGAGATCATAGCTCAGGGTTCCTTGCCTCAGACTGCCTCTGAGGGATACTGGGAAGCCGCATGTCACTCAGTGCTATAGGGGCTCTGTTTGCGATCATCAGCTACACAAACAGGTTGCTTTTATGGCAGAAGCTGCCAGGCTGGGGGACGGGACCCCCCTCCCTCTCCCACTCATCAACCGGGAGCTGCTGACATCTGTTTTCATTGGGGGGCTTTGATGCCAGCTGCTCTTGATTGAAGGCAAACAGAGGTGAGTGAGAAGGATTCCAGCTCGCCAGGACTCCAGCATTCTCTCAAGGGGGCCATCGATAACAGGCTGAGTGAGAAGCAGCTTCATCCTGGGCCTTGGATGGTGCAGCTACTTTGGAAAAGCTCCCACACCTAATGGGTTTTGCTGGGCTAGCCATAGCATGACCGAACCATCCAGGAGACACAGACATGCAGCGCTGTCTGGGGCCACACTTCTGGACACGTCGTGACTGACCAATGAACACTGCTAATCCAATATTCTCCCTCCCGCACCCTATATCTGCCCCAGGATCTGCCTCAGCACTGGCTCAGACCAACAAGCCTATCTAGCCTGGTACCATTCCCCCTCTTCCCAGCAACCCGATTCCCTCCCCCCCACTTTCTCCCAGGCTCAGACCAAAAGCCCATCTAGCTCAGTATCGCCTTTGTCGCTAGCATCTCACAGAACTTGGAATGTAAAGTGCAGGGCTGGTGGTCAGCCTAATTAAGCACTTTGTCCAAGATACTCACACATATGATCCACACACACCCTCACACAGAGCATATTGTCATTGGTTGCTGTTTTATTTCTTGAAGGGAGCATCCTTTATTTCAGAGCCCTGAAGCTAGAACATAATGGACACCCCTATGAACACCACAGCTCCAGGGAACAAAATGGGCATCTTTTATTTCAGTATCCCTCCACTCTGTAGTGTCCTTTATTTCTGAAATTTTGAGCTGGCAATACATTACGTATGTGGGGGCCTAGATATTGGAGTAGCTGTACATATTTGCTTCCCCACTCCCCAGCCACTCTACAGGTCTGTCACATGGACTCAACAGCAAAAGGGCAGGAATGGAGAGGCTGTTTTGTGCATACACAGAAGGATGGGAAGGGAGTGCTAGCATTTCCAGGAGTCAGCTAGATGGCCAGCAGCGTTGATTAGGAAAGCATCCACTGCCGGCACAAGCAGAAGTGACATGGGGTTGTGGCACTGGTGGAGCACTAGTAGGAGACTCCTCCTCCAAGGGTGGGACAACAGTCCTGTCCCACAAAATGCAAGACAGATGGTCAGCCTGCTCCTCCCTACTACACTGGACAGGTCCATGCAGACCTGGGTCAATGGTGCAATGTGTAGAAGGGTGTGTAGGGAGTGGGACTGCTCCTGCCATCAATTTGTTTTCTGAATGGGGACATTCCTTTACTCATATTCAAAACTTGCTGGAATGGGGTGATGATTATAAAATGGCAGGCAAGGCACTGCCTCCCCCCATCTCTGGTACCCTTTGACTGCTGACATTCAATCTCTAAGAGGCCTTGGGTGCGCCTTGCTGGCCAATGTGATGAGGTTCTTGGTGCATGCTGGAATTTGTAGTTTCCTAGTGTTTCAGCTGTATTTGAGTCACAGGTGAGGGGAATGCTTGCTTTGCCAAGCCCTAGATGCAACATGGTGCTCAAAGAGGCTGGGGACAGGAATGCAGGGTGTCAGTTTGCCTCAGCTGAGTCACCAGTCATAAGTGAAAAGACTCTGCCCTCTATTTCCAAGTCCAGGCAGATGCAGCTGAGCAACCATGAGTGTTCCATCCCCAGTGTGGGACAGTAGGCCCAGAGCTGGGAGACTGTGGAGGCTCCATCCCCAGTTGGGGACAGCAGGCCCAGAGCAGCATGTTCCTGGAGGCCCTCCCCAGGAGCGGTCAATGGTCCTGAAGCAGCACAACCCCAGTGGATCTAACCCCAGAAGATACTGAGGGTGGTAAGGGGGTGGAGCTGGGAATAACAAGGGGGTCACTGAATGTAAGAAGGTGCATAGATTGGGGATGGGTGAGGTTAGGGGCCAGAGATCACAGGTATTAGGAATTGTAGTCTGGGCTCCCCCTCAGTTGGGCCCCTTTTACACCTCCACTCAGTATCCCCCTTCTGCCTTCCAGTGTTTAACGGAGAGTGTGTTGAGTGAACTTCACAGGTCTCTCTTGTACTCCCTCATGCACAGTTAGGGGTCAGTGGGTACGTTTTGAGTTACTTAGTCCCATCCACCCAGAGTGAAGCGTGGAGCAGGAGCTACCTACCAGACACTGGAATATGTTCTTAAAAGGATATGCAGGAGCATGCATTGGGTAAGAACATAAGCAGTGCCATACTGGGTCAGACCAATGGTCCATCGAGCCCAGCACCAGTCTCTGACAGTGGCCAATCTCAGTCCCTTGGAAGAAGTACCCAACAGGTCACAATGGGGCGATCCATTCCCTTTTGTTCACTCCCAGCTCCTGACAGTAAGAGGTTATATTCCCCAAACCTACCTGACTAATAGTTATTAATGGACCTATCCTCCAGAAATGATCCAATCCTTTCTTAAACCCAGTTATACTGCTGGCCTTGACCACGTCTTCTGGCAACAAATTCCACAACTTAATTATGCATTGACTGAAAAAAATACTTCCTTTTATTTGTTTTAAATCTGCTGTGTCCCTTAGTTCTAGTACTGTTTGAGAGGGTAAATAACCATTCCTTATTAACTTGTTCCACACCGATCATGATTTTATAAACTTAACTTCTATCATATCCCCTCTCAGTCGTCTTTTCTCCAAGTTGAGTAGCCCCAACCTATCCAGCCTCTCTTCACAGGGGAGCTGTTCCATACCCCTTATCATTTTTGTTGACCTTCCCTGTACCTTTTCTGTTTCTACTATACCTTTTTTGAGATGGGGTGACCAGAACTGCACGCAATATTCAAGGTGTGGTCGCACCATAGATTTATAGTGGCATTATGATTTTTTCAGTTTTATTCACTATCCCCTTGTAAATAATTCCTAACATTCTGTTTGCTTTTTAGACGGCTGCTGCACTCTGAGCTGAGGATTTTCATATATTGGCATAACCACCACCACCACCCCATCATAAACCCTCACCCCTACCATCCACCACCTCTGATCCTGCTCTCAAGCTGCTGAGCACCTCTGGCGGAAATCTCATAAATTTGCTGACTCCTCCATTTTAAGTTTGCACTTTCTGGATTTAGCAATGCCCTTTCCCTGGCCAAAGACTGCTATTACTCCACATTAATTGAATCTCACTCCCGCAACCCCCACAATCTCTTCTCAACATTTGCTTCCCTTCTGAAGCCTCCTTGTCCTCCCCATCCCTGCACAGGATCTTCTCTCCTTCTTCAACAAGATTGATAAACTCCACCTTGCTATTGCTTCTCAAATCTCTCCCTTCCCCACTTCCTTCCCTGCTATTCCCCCTCCTGCCTCTTTTCTCCTTCTCCCCAGCTTCTCTTGATGAGGACCTTGATGAGTTCACATCCCTCCTCTCGCCATCCAACCCCTCCACTTGCCCCCTTGACCCCATCCCCTCTTGTCTCCTAAAGGCAATTGCCCCCACCGCTGCACCCTCTCTGCTGGACATCATCAATCTCTCCCTCTCTACTGGGTCATTTCCATTGACTTTCAAACATGCCACCATCTTCCCTATCTTTAAGAAGGTCACTCTTGACCCCTCCAACCCTTCCAGCTATCGCCCCATTTTGCACCTACCCTTCACTTTCAAGCTCCTGGAGCAGGCTGTCTACACACACTGTCGTGACGTCCTCTTTTTAAATTCTTCCATTGACCCCCTTCAATCAGGCTTCCACCCTCTCCACTCGACTGAGGCTGCCCTTGCCAAAATCACCAATGACCTTCTCTTAGCAAAGTCTAAGGGCCTCTACTCCGTTCTTGTGCTCCTCAATCTCTCTGATGCCTCTGACACTGTCGAACATGGTGGCCTCCTCCTGGATTTGCTACACTCCCTTTAGTTCAGGAAAAATACAGTTTGAGTTGGACAAAATTGCCACAGAAACATTTAAAAGTGTTTTCTACCCAGAAATGATAGCTGATTAGCATATCCAAAATCAGACAAAATCCCAAGCATGGGAACACCCTCAAATTTGCATTTCAAAATGGGAGCCATATGCTAATTTTCATTTAAGTCTAATTTTTTGTTAAACTTTTTTTTTCCCCCCCACTGTGGTAACATCCCATTGGTAGATAGATAGGATACACACACAAACATGGTATTGCACAAATCTCTTTCCATTAATGCAGCAGCTGGCCCTGAAATCAGGCTACCTGTACTTACAGAATATGCTTCGTTTACCTAATGAGCACCCTAATGTCTCCACCATGTTTCAGAAGGGACTGCACATAGTAAGAAGAAGTAACAAACTTTTCAATCAGGACTGGGTACCAATCTCGTTATAGAGCAGGTACTGATGTGCTCTCTGAAAGAAAGGGGAGGTCTGACACATGGTAGTGGGTTGGCAGAAATGCAGAGGGCATTATGGTTGCTGTGAATGTCAGTATGCTGCGAATATAATCTAGCTATTCAAGAGTACACTGATATTTCATATTCTACAAATGAACAACATAAGGAAATGAGTGAGGCAAAAATCCTAAGAGACAACAATGATACAAGAAGGTCCTGAACCTCTTAAGGCCCATTTCACCATTCGATTCCAACACTTCATTACAAAATATCGTCAGTGGAGTAACAGCACAGTTGGGTGTAAATGTTCATGGATTACATGATATTGGCAGTGAATTGGTCAGCAAGATGAAAGAACAGCCTGTCTTCACTTATTCATACAAAAGAATTGATAGCTGCTTCTTCTGCTGTGAGGTTACATGGTGAAGACGATGTGAGCAAAGACCCTGCATTATTGTTCCAAAGATTGCTGGTAGTAGCTAAGGCACGTGACATGAACTTTGAGGACATGCTACAGTAAGAACTATGTGCCTACCCACCAGCTTTATTTGAGTCATGTAGCATGCTACGCAAAGCCAATAAGCCGCAGTTAGCCCCACTATTGAAGGGCATGTTCAGATGTGGAGCTACAGAATTAGAACATCCCCAGATAACAGAGCAGTATGTGTTAGATGGAGGATCACTACTTCATCGCATTTTGTGGTGTAAGAGCAACACTTACGAAGCCATTGGAAAGTTGTATGGTAACTTCACATTGAAACGTTATGGGACAGCCATTATTATCTTCAATGGTTAAGTCAACTCACCATTAACTAAAAATGTGATTCATAGGTGCCACAAGAGCACACACTAGTCCTGTTGTGGACTTCACTCCTGACGTGACTTTCGTGGGCCAAAAAGATTACTTCCTGTAGAATGACATGAATAAGCAACAGATGATTCTGCTTGTAGTACAGGAGCTAACGCAACAGAAGTGCATTGTCCAACATGTTCATGGAGTGTCAGCCATAGGCTTTGGGGGCACCCCGTTCCGGCTTCTCCCCCAGCCGCTTCCGCTTCCCCTGTCCCAGCCGTGGCGCCGTCACCACCGCGGCTGTCTTCAGGTGCCGAGGAACACGGGGTCAGTGCCTGTGCCGTTATGGTGCTCCGCTCGGCTGCAGGCACGCAGGGAGGCAGAGCCGACAGTATAACAGCCGGGGCCCCCTTGTGAGGGATACGTGAAATTGTGCTTTCTGTTGCTATTTGTTAGTGTGTGTGTTAGAGATTGTTAGTGTGTGTTGCCCCGTGTGTGTTCCCTCCCCCGTGGTGCGTGTGTGTTAGGAAAGGTGAGTGCTTGTGCGACTGGATTCCCCCACCCCGGGGCTCCCTTCCCCTTGCCCGTGTGCTGTGTGAGTTTCCCTCCTTCCCCCTCAACCCTGGGCCCCTACCTTCCATTCCTCATGAGATCACACCTGCCCGCCCAGCACCCCCCTGCCCAAGTGAACGAGAGTGTTTGGAGTTCTTGTGGTGAACAGGGAGTCATAGACCTGCTCAGGTGCTCGGCACCCTATGATGATAGGGGCCTGGTCTCTGTGAGACTACTTGGGCCCAATTACTATCCTGACGGGCATCCTTTGCTCTCGCAGCCTTGCCAGCACCCACGTGTGAACAGAGCATGCGTGTGGGTACGGGTGTATCTATCCCTCCTTGCCCACTGACATGGAGATACAGGGTGTTTTCAGATATGACACTAACCCCAGTTTAACCACACTTGAACATTTCTTATACATGTTGCAGGGCTGTATTGGTGCCCTATGCAGCAGCTATCTACTGTTTCTGCACACCTTCACAGGTTCAGACAACACCTCATGAATTTTTGGCATTGAAAAATCTATAGCTTTCCAGAAATTACTCAACGGCAGGAAACTCTGTGAGTTATCAGCCATATTCTGTTCCAATAATAGGACACAGTCTGAAATTGAATGTGCAGGGCAGAAGGCAATGTTTATTACTGTACGGTAGCAATGCAAATGATCACCTAGTCAAACTTCGCTGTTGAATGCTTGAGAAGGTCATTTGTTTAAAATCATTTGCCCAGCTTTAACTTTTGCCTCTAACAACATCAGCCACTAAATATCACAGCTTTCGCACGTACTTCCAAATCCTAGAGTAGAAGTCAATACAACACTCCATCAATGCTGAAGACTGGGGTAGGTATCTGAAAGATCAGATGTACTGGCCAAAAATGTCTGATATGACTCCAGCTCCTGAATCACTTCTGAAAATGATTAGGTGTAACTTCATATCAGGGTGTTCAATGTTGTGCTGTGGATGCAAACAAAGGGTATTTTCAGACGTTATGTTACCACACTCAACCACGGTGAATCCCCCGTGGTGGTGGATGGTCCCGTAACGTCTGGTTGCTCGCCACCAGATGTTCACCACGGTGAACCACCAGTGGTGACCAAAATAACCATGCTTTCGAGGATGGTCCGGGCACCATCTCCGAAAGCGTGGTTAATTGAACCATGGCCCGGAATCGACGGACGGTAACATCTGTTACCGCTGCTGATTCTGGGCCGTGGCCCAGACTCCAGGTCAGAATCAGGCGCAGTGGCCGGATTGGCCGCTGCGCCCGCCCGTCTCCAGGAGGGCGGGCAGCTGGGGGAGTGGGGGGGGTGGAGCCGTCCAGCCTCACGTTATGCTGTGCAGCCCCCCCCCCCAGATTCCCCGCCGGAATAAACTGTCACGTCTGTTGGCACCCCGTCACGTCTGAAATCAACCAATATGGACTGCCTTGTTCAACTGCTTGTGGTAACTGCCAAGTCAGTGGATGTGACAATGGCCTGACAGTGGAGTATGAAGACGTATATATTTAATTTTTAAAATTTTACATTCCTGGGCTTGCAGTGGTTATTTCTTAGACCTTTAAAAATTAATTACTGGACAAAGGGACATTACCAAAGTGAAAAATACGTTTAACGAGAAATTATACTTAAATAAAAATTAGCATATGGCCACTTGTTTGAAATGCAAATTTGAGCATGTTCCCATCCTTGGATTTTGTCTGATTTTGGATATGCTAATCAGCTATCATTTCTGAGTAGATAATACTTTCAAATGCTTCTGTGGTAATTTTGCCCAGGTTCAGTGCGTTTTTTTCATATCTTTCCTGTACTACTTGATTTCCTGGATTCTGTTCTCAACTGGTTTTCTTTGTGTCTCTCAAAGCACTCCTTCAACGTTTCGCTTGCTGGTACCTCCTCTACATTGCTTCCCCTCTCTGTGGGAGTTCCCTCCAGGGCCCCCTTCTCTTCTCCCTTTACACTCTTTCTCTGGGTAAATTCAATGAAACCCATAGTTTCCAGTATCACCAGTATGCTGATGAGACACAACTCTGTCTCTCCACTCCCACGCTCTCCCCTTCCATTCAGTCTTGCATTGCTGACAATCTTGCTGACATCTCTGCCCAGATGTCTCGCCACCAACTAAAGCTTAACATTGGCAAGACCAAACTTTTCATCTTCCCCCCAAAATGTTCCCTTTCTACTTCCCTCTCAGTTTCCATTGAGGGAGTCAGCATCCAACTGGTCCCTGAGGCACATTGCCTGGGATTCATCTTTGACTCCTCCCTCTCCTTTATGCCTCAGATCCAGGCTGTTGCTAAATCCTGTCGCTTCACTCTGTATATTACTAAAATCCAGCCCTGCTTTAGGCTGTGTTCTCACCTGTGGCGGCAGTGGTGGCAGCGGGAGGGGCGAGGGAAGACGTGGCAGCGCACAGGAGCCGGCCAATGGGAAACAGCTGGTGCAAATGGGGCTCTGTTGCGGCTTCTCTCGCACATGTCAGGGCAGGATTTTGTGCCCTGACGTACACGAGAGAAGCCGTGGCAGATCCTCGTTCGCACCGACTCTTTTCCAGTCGGCTGACTCCTCCGCACTGCCGTGTCTTCCCTCGCCCCTCCCACTGCCGCCACTGCCGCCAGAGGTGGAAACACAGCCTTACTGTTGCCACCTCAAAAAACCCTAGTCATCACTCACCTTGACTACTGCAACTTCCTCCTTACTGGCCTCCCCTGCTCTGATCTCGCTCCCCTCATCTCCATTCAATGCTCTGCTGCCAAAGTCATCCACCTTGCCTGTCACTTTGATCATGTTCAGCCCCTCTTCTCCACCCTGCACTGGCTCCCTTTATGTGAACACATTCAACACAAGTTCCTGGTCTTCACCTTCAAGGCTCTTCACGGCCGTGCTCCCACATATCTCTCTGCCCTTGTATCCCGCAGCTACACTCCTGCCCAGGAGTTTCGCTCCTCCTCTGCCCCCACCCTCACCTGCTTGCGACCCTCTTGCTCCTCTAAATGTCTTTGCCCCTTCTGTCTTGCTGCCTCTCATGCCTGGAACTCCCTTCCTGGATATGTTCACTCTATCCGCACAACTTTCAAATTCCTCCTGAAAACCTACCTCTTCCATCAGGCCTTCCCTAGATCGTCATGAGTGGAATTGCATCCTTTCCCCCTCATTCAGAATCTAGTTCCCTGTAACTAAGACTGCTTCCTCATGTGCATTAATACGCACTCCTTGGTACCACAAGGAAGTCCTGCTCCTGCAGTTTCTCAACCTCATGAATGTACTCCCAATGTTCACCTCTCCCTTCCCTTCCCTTCCCTTCCCTTCCCTTGTCTCTTAGATTGTAAGCCCCCTGGGGGTAGGGACCTGTCCATAACTATTGATTGTACAGTGCCAGGTAGACTGGGTGGTGCTCTATAAATAATAATAATAATTATTAATAATAATAACAACAAAATAATTAATAACTCCAAGGTCCTTTTCCTGAGTGGTAACTCCTAATTTAGAACGGAGCATTGTGTACATATCATTTCTGTTATTTTTCCCTATGTGCATCACTTTGCACTTGGCCACATTAAATTTAATCTGCCATTTAGATGCCCAGTCAAGTAACTGGGTCCAGTCTTGGTAGAGGCATATGCAAGGCAGGTCACAGTCTGCACATTCTGCCCCAAGGATAGCATGAATACAAACCATGAGGAACTTTTTTCCCTCCTGTGTAGTAAAGCCTTGAGCTGCCTGGGCAGGAGAGGTGGGGTATAAATAATGATAATGAATGAATGAAATGAATTCGTCTAAGGTGCACCGGCTGAATAGGAGATGGGTGGCGCTTAAAGGTGTACTCAGGCTGGGGGAAAGAAAAGGGAGAAACTAGGCCATGGATCCATCCCCTATGGGATGCCCTCCTCTCCATTCCTTTCCCCTGAGCTCACTTTCTCAGTGCTTGAAGGTAGGGACTGGATGCATGGGCCATATCTAGGGTGGCCTAGAGGACAGTTATGAGAAATACAAGTTGTGGGGCTATATTGGAGCCAATGCAGCCATGCAACCTGTATTTCTCATCAGTGTCCTCTAAAATGTTCATATCTGGCCACCCGAGCCATATCAAATAAAAATCAGCCACAGGCCAAATTTGGCTCACAGGCCAGAGGTTCCCCACTGCTGGTGTAAATGCAGCTGCAAGAGCTGATCACAGAGTGCATCTGCCTTTGGAATGGTGTTGGGGCAGGGCTCCTGGTGTGGATTTGACAAATGAGAGCTTTGGGTACCAGGATTTGGGAGCTTCTGTCCTCCCCCCCTTCCTATCAGGCTCTAACCCCCAACTTGAAACTCCTTGCTCTCTTATTTGCCTAACAGTCCTGAGTCAAGCCTTACAGTGCTTCTCTGTTAACAATAACCCTTTGTACTCTAGCCCATGCTTCTGAAGAGATTGGAGCACGTTGTAACTGGTAATTAATGGAGCCCTCTGAGTTATGGGTCAACATCATTGCCCCCATTTTACAGAGGGGGAAGCTGAGACACATGGAAGGAAACTTGGGGAAGAGATTTTCCCCAGGGCACACACCTGAGCCAGAAGCAGGACTTGGGAGTCCTGGATCTCAGTATAGTGTTAAATAAATAAACCTCCCACTCTCCTTCCAGCGCTGGACAAAGGATCCCTGATTTCCAGACCCCTGCTCTAACCAGAGAATCCCATTGCTTCTTCCTTAGATTTTATTTATTCCCAATGAAGATTCCCCCCACTTCCTTGGAGAGAGGCAGCAATGTCTGTCACTTTCCTCTTTACTTAGGGACCCTATAGTGATCATTTAGCTGAGTCCACCCCTCCCTCCCCAAGGCAGCCAAGTGTACATCAGAGAGGGCTGTGGTGTTGGGGGAAGGGGAGTGGGGATCTAAGCCCTGATAAGCTGCTGCCAGCCAGTTCCTGAGATGACATTAGCACCTCTTGGCAATGTAATCAATGCAGGAGACAGTGTTCTCATGGGCTGAGCCTAGGAGGGAAAGAAGCCATGGGAACCTGCGCCCTGCCCACCCCTTAATACACACTCAGTGGCAGGAGGTGAATGGAGATAAACATTTATGTTTATTAGCAGCTGCATTTTGTGGTTTGGGGTGATTTCCTGTCACTAACACAGGTGAGAAAGCACCAGGTGAGGTTTATTTTGGGTCGTTAGCAACAAATTGCTCCACTGCCCCATGCAATCCCCCACCCCTCTGCTTGCTAATTTTAAAAAGGGGTTTACCTGGCCCCCAGCTAAGGGGGCCAGATATGCAAAATTTTACAGGACACTTATGAGAAATGCAGGTTTCAGGGCTGCATTGGAACCAATGAAGCCCTGCAACCTGTATTTTTCATAAGTGTCCTATAAAAACATGCATATCTGGCCACCCTACCCTCAGCACTAGTAAGCCCCTTTGCTGGAGTTTGCCTTAATGGTGTGCCCCTAATGCAAAAGTAGAGTTCTCCATAAAGGAGCAGGTCAAGGTACTATGGATTTCATAGCACTGTATGGATGGCTATTGAGACTGCCGCAGTCCCAACAGTCCAACTCAGTCCAGATGCACCAAAGATGTCATTAACAATAAGTGTTTGTCTACACAACAAAAGTCTGGGGAAGAACTGAGTTGGCTGGGATGATGCTGAACTCAGCCTTTTTCTGGAGAGCACCAGCCTTTGGTTGGCTAACTTGGTTCTACAGAGCTGGGTTCATGCTCAGCAAAGTTCTGAAATGCAGACAAACCCTAACAAGCAACAGACAGAGGGAAGGTTGTTCACACCCAATGGGAAGTCCTTGGCAGAACCAATAACAGACCTAGATTTCAGGATGTGGCTGGGAAGTTCACTCCATCACATTGGCATGTATTCCTCGGGATGCTGTCTGTGGGACCACACAATAAAACTTACTTTAGGGTAAAAGCCTGGCTCCACTGAAGTCAACTTACATTGTCCCAAGGCTTTCACCCATAGTTGGAATAGGGGTGATCAAACGGTGACTTGGCAGCCAGATGCAGTTCTCAGCCAGGGCTGGTCCTGTGTCTTACTCCTCCTGTGTCTTACTTCATTGCACCCAAATCTCAGCAGCTGTGTGCTCAGAATCTCAGCAGCCAGGACTGCGGAGCACTGGCTCCATCAGCCAATAACCAAACAAGAGAGGCTTTAGTGCGCATAAAGGCATCTGTGTGTGCGTCTGCATGTCTGTGTGTCTTGGGGCTCTAGGCCATATGAAGATTCTGGTATGCGACCCATGGGGTTGGGAACTTTGGCCACCACTGGTCTATCGTGTACATTTCTGTAGTATCCCTGATCGTATCCAGATCCCTCACTTAAATGCAGCTAACTCTGGGATAAAGGAGCCAGTAGCTGGTTAGGAGTGTGCAGCAAAGCTAGGCAACACTTCTGGACTTGACAAGGGCATCATCTTGTATCTGTCTATGGTATTTATAGGGCAATTATCACCTTGGTATCCAAGCGCAAAAGCAAATGGACCGTGAAGGGATGCAAAGCTTTTTAGTCGTCTGATGTGAAGTCAGATTGCTGCTCTGTTGGGCCACATGGTCACAGTGCCTGATGGAGCGCATTTTATACCTTCCTCTGAAATAACTGTTGTTTTCCATGGTGGGAAAGTGGAAAGAAAGATGTGGAAGGAAGTAGGATTGAACCAGGGGCTGTGCCCACAAGTTCGCACAATGTTCACACGGCATTTCCTATGCTAATGGGTAATTTCAGATGTTACGATACCACAGTCAACCACAGTGAACCCCCTGTGGTGGCCGCGGTACCGTAACGTCTGTAGTGCGTTCCGCCAGATGTTCACCATGGTGAACACCTGGCAGGAAACACATTGACCACGGTTCTGGACCTCCGGCTGCCCAGAGGTCAAGAACCATGGTTAGCTGGACCACAGTCTGGAATCGGCAGAAAGTAACATCTGTAACCTCTGCCGATTCCGAACTGTGACCCGGACCCCAATGCGGGATCGGGCACAGCAGCCGGATTGGCCACTGTGCCTGCACGTCTGCCGGAGGGCGGTCGGTCAGTCAGGGGAGCACGGGGGGGGGGGGGCTGTGCAGCTGCACGTCGCGCCACGCAGCCCCGCCCCCTTCTCGATCCCCTGTAGGAATCAGCCGACACGTCTAAAGGACAGCTGGACTGATTCCTCACTGGGATCCGAAATGGATCCCAGTGCATGGTTGGACGTTGGGAATGCACGTCTGAAATTACCCAATGTCTGTGTTAACCCTTTCCAGAGGTCTGAGCTACGATTGCCACTGGAGACTCCAGGTTTTGATCCAGAGTCTCCAGGCTCTAGGGGAAGCCCTGATTTCTCTGGGTTAGCCACAAGTGTCCATGACTAAGCTGGAGAATCGGGGCTGCCAGGGGTGACAAGTGTTGACCACGTCAGAAAGGGGGTGGGCCATAGATTGAACTTTCCTGCTTCCCAACATGACGCTGCCCCTGCAAAGTGCGACACCGTGATACTCCATCCGTATGGGGTTACATCAGAAAGAAGTGTGACAGCCCCTTTACCCGATCATTTCCAACATGATCCTGCCCTCTCAAGTTCCCCCCTGGCGATGCAAAGTGAATTGATTTAAAGGTGTGGCACCTTTCCCTGGCAAAGTTGAGTCTTCCGTGATTGTTTCTAAATGCAGACGACCTGGATTTGGATCATGCCAGAATGCTTGGGTATGCCACCCGGCACTTTTTTGGAAAGCTGTAGCAATAGTCTGACACTTATCTGTCTCTTCATGAGAAATGCAGAGTTGGGGGGACTTTGGGGGCATGGGTGAGTAGCAATACTTCTTTGTTTTGGGGCTCAAACACTGGCACAGACAGATCCTCTGTCTGGTCTGGTGTGGCACTATTGGAACCTACAGTCCAGAAGCAGGACACTTGGTCACAGAGGTCACAGGTTTTCTGTTTGATGGCAAATATAAACAAGGCCTTCCCATTTCATAATAAGGGTGCTGTGGTTACAACATAGTTACAGTGCACATGGTCAACAGTTGTTATGCTTTTAAATATCATTCATTCATATGCACCATTAACCTGTGGAACTCATTGCCAAAGGATGTTGGAAAGGCCAATAGTATAACACAATTCGAAAAGGATTGGATAAGCTCATGTCCATCAATGGCTATTAGCTCAAATGGTATTGGGATGTTGCCTCTGACTGCTGGAGGCTGAGAGTAAACAGCAGAGGATGGGCCAATCCCTAGAGGCTTTGTGTTTTTTTTATAAGAACATAAGTAGTGCCATACTGGGTCAGACCAATGGCCCATCAAGCCCAGCATCCTGACTCTGACAGTCTCTTGGGAGAAGTACCCAACTGGTCACAATGAGCAATCCATTCCCTGTTGTTCCAGTCCCCAACAGTAAGAGGTTACGTCCCCAAAACCTACTTGGCCAATAGCCATTAACAGACCTATCACCAAGAATTTATCAAACTCTTTTTAAAACTAGCTACACTACAGGCCATGACCACTTTCTCTGGCAGTAAGTTCCACAAGTTAATTGTGTGCTGAGTGAAAAAATAGTTTTTCTTATTTGTTTTAACTCTGCTACCAGTTAATTTCATGGAGTATCCTGTTGTTCTAGTACTTTTAGAGAGGGTAAATAACTGCTCCCTATTTACATACTCTACACCACTCATGCTTTTATAAACTTCGATCATATCCCCTATCAGTTGTCTCTTCTCCACGCTGGAGAGTCCCAACCTATCAAGCCTCTCTTCATATGGGAGCCATTCCATACCCCTGATCATTTTTGTTGCCCTTCTAGTTCTACTATGTCTTTTTTGAGATGAGGTGACCAGAACTGCACACAATACTCCAGGTGAAGTTGTACCATAGATCTCTATAGAGGCATTATGATAGTTTCAGTTTTAGTCTATCCCTTTCCAAATTATTCCTAACATTCGGTTTGCTTTTTTGACCGCTGCTGCACACTGAGCTGAGGATTTCAGAGTATTGTCCACAATGACTCCAAGATCCTTTTCCTGAGTGGTAACCCCTAATTTGGAACCCAGCATTGTGGTTTGGGTTATTTTCCCCTATATAAAACCCAAAGTCACTTCGCACTTGTCTACATTAAATTTAATCTGCCATTCGGATACCCAGTCACCCAGTCTCACAAGATCCTCCTGCAATTCTTCACAGTCCTCTTGGGATTTAACTACCTTGAATAACTTTGTGTCATCTGCAAATCTGATCACCTCGCTCTTTACTCCCTTCTCAAGATCATTAATGAGTATATTAAACAACCCCGGTCCCAGTACAGATTCCCAGGACACTCCACTAGTTACCTCTCTCCACTGTGAGATAACTGAGCATTTAGTCCTACTCTTTGCTTCCGATCCTTTTGTTGTACTCTTCCTCTGAATCAGCCAGGGCTGGCAACTATCAAGGCCAGGACACTGGCTAGATGGACTATGGGTCTGACCCAGTCTGGCATTTCTTATGACAGTCAGTTTTGCAGTTGGCTGAACCGAGGCTCAGGGAAGGACAGTAGTTTGCTTTAGGTCACAGACAGATTCTGCTGCAGAGCTCAGCAAGGAACTAGAGGAGTCTGGACTCCCAGTTCTCTGCTCTAACTATGGAATGAGTGACTCTTAAGCACTGGTCTAGGGAGCAGGGCTAGCCCAATTTTTGGTCACAGGGTAGCTAGGTTGAGTTTGGAATGGCCTCCCTGCCCTCTTCTGCAGGCTCCTCCTGCAATCATCATCACCCAGGAAGAGAGCTGAGAGCAAGAAATAGGGTGGACTTTCTTCTCCTCTGGGTCTTGGGTGTTTGCAAAGGGGTGGAGAAACCAGCTCCTTCTGTTGCCAGATTCCTAATCAGTCAGTGATCTGCAGGGCAGAGCTGACCTTCACAGTAATGCTGTTGCTATAAATAAGAGCGTTTCTAAACAATGGTCCAATTTTTTTTTTAGAAAGACTTTGCTGATCAAGTGGGGGCCAATAATGAACAGGTGGAGCTGATACACTGAATGAGGCTGGGGTACATTCCCTAGAATGGATTATGGATTGACTGAGACTTCAGCAGAGCTTCCTCTTCTTCAGAGACTAAGATCTGGGGTTAGAGATAAAGTAGTTCAGATACTGTCTTTTATTCGACCAACTTCTCTTGGTGAGAGTACACAGGCTTGTGGTTCACATGGGGTCCTTCCTCAGGCAAGTAAAAAATGAAAACTATACAATGAGCAAGTGTGGGACAGGTATATATGTATTTATGCAATCACTTGAGAGGTAGCTCTTTGGGGGGAAAGCACTTAAATACAATAAGGAGATACTACTAATCAAATGATAATGGCCATTTTCACATGGATGCCCTGCCCCACGTGTACGGTGGGTGGGGGCACCTGTGCGAATGCCGTCCATGGTGGGGGGGTGCATGCGTGTGTGTTCCTGTGCTCCACCCATCTCCACCCACCTTCATCCATCACCCACACACAGAGCAATGGGCTCTAATGCCCGTTGCGCTATGCATGGAGATGGGGGGAGATGGCGCACACCCATCTCCACCCACCGTGGGCTCACACTCAACCCCCCACCCACCGTGGCCTGTCTGGAAAGGGCCAAAGTCTAGAAAGAGAGTATGGTTGCTGTGGTGATACCAAATGTAAGAGATGGAGACAAAGCAGCTCACATTATTTGTTTTATTGGACAAGCTACTGTTGGGGAGAGTGTGCAAGCTTTTTTCAGGGGTCCTCCTCAAACATGTACTGAGTGCAGAAAGCAAAGGGGACCCTTTATAAGGGGGAGAGAAACCACATTTTCCTTTCAGAGAATATCCAGCTGCTTTAGCCTTGCAGTAAATGGCAAGCAGCCACCAAGTCAGACATAGGCAACAAGATCAAAAGGACACACTATAAGTAAAACCCTGCTGCCACTAGAGAAAGATGTGTCAGACAGTTACAAAACTCTTATAGCCCTAGCTTTTGGGCATGCTACCATCATTCACACTCCAGGAGAGAAGGGAGGCTGTCTGTTCTGCAAGTCTCACAACCATAGCCTGACTCCTCATACTGAACATTAAAGGAGTTCATCCTTGGCAAAGCCAGATCAGGAGAGTCCCCAAGTGGGCCTGGTGTGGGAGCAGGGAGGGCAAGCTAGCTAGTCCACTACTGAAGAGGCAAGCTCGCTAGCCCACTACCGATTCACCGAAGCACTGTAAGGAAGCCCCTTTGAAAATAAGGAACCTGAGGCACTCACCCTGCCACAACCCTGGACAGCCCCATGGGGGCTGCAGAGGATGGGTGGCTGCCATGCTGGGGCGATGTGAACAATTCGAGATGGGAATCTCCACTCGGAATGGGATCCTGCTGCCTGCAACACAGCAGGAGGCCCAGCGAGGACACAAGCTGTCAGCGTCCCAATGCTACATCATCCTGGGCAAACAGGCACCTTCCAAACTCCCATCAACTCCTATTCCCAGACTGCATGCTCCGAACCCCCCTCCTCCCAACTGAGATGCTGAACTCTGTTTGTAACTGTTCTACCTCCTCCTCCAAGGCTGGGTTATAAAAGCACCCTTGCTCCTTCCATTACTGGTCCTTCACTGCACGCTGCAGAGAGGGTTGGACTCAGTGTTCGACTTCTCATCACTTTCAATAATACAAGTTGATTTCCCCAATTGGGGGCCACACAAAAAGCCACTCTGCCCAGCTGCCTCTCGCCCTCCCTCCCCTTCCCCTCCCTCCCAGGCTCCTGCTAGGTAAGGTTCCTCCTTCCTTCTCCAGCCTTGCTGAATGCCTTGCAGGGAAGCAAGAAGTGAAGGTTCTGTCCCTCTCAGCATAGACTCCTCAAGGCGTTCAAGGCAAACCCTGGCATTATTCAGTGAGCGCCTCTGTCCTTTCTGCTGGACCCATGCTTGGGAAGCTTTTGTGGATCTTGGTTCTTTTCCCCAGCTGGGAGCTGACTGCACTGAACCATGTAGGAGGAAGCTGCTACCAGGCTGCAGAAGGAATGCAACCAAATGAATAAAGTCAGGAAAGAAGGAAATTTCTATTTTGGGGAGGGGGAGGAGGAAAAGGGGGAATGGAGGAGACAAACTTGGATGTTACGATGAAGGTTCTTCAAGTGCTGCAAGGATTCTGCTGAAGGCAAAAAAAGAAAAGAAAGCAATAGATGGACTAGACTCAGCTCTCTCTGCCATGCACTGTCAACTTTTGTTCCACTGACTTTTTAGAATCACATGTGGTCTTAAAGGTGCAAGAAGTGTTGGGGTTTTTTTCTGATACCATCTTTCCTGCTTTTCTCAGGGTCACCAGAGTGGAAAAGAAGGGGGCCCGGCTCCTAAATTTCACTCCCCACCCTGGAGTATACCAGCTTCCAGGATCTTCATAGTTCTTGGGAGATACTTGGAAAAACCTTTGATTCAGAGCTATTCTGTTTCGTATTGTGTTTTCATTGCCTTTTTTTGGCAAGTCACCTCCAGCATGCAGCTTTTCAGCCTCCCCAACCTTTCCATGTAAGCGCCTCTCCCCCTTCCCTTCCAGATGCTTTTGTTGCAATCATTTGCAACAAACATTTAGTCAGTAGTTTATTATTAGTGCCACAGCTGCCATCAGCTAGATTCATTTATGGAAAAAGCACCCTCTCCAATGAAAACCTCTGTATTTTTTTCTCTTTCTTTTTGTTTCCACATACAGATGTTTGCAGCTGCTCATGCTTTCCTGTCAAACCCAGGTACGTTTGCAACATACTGTCTGTATTTAACTAAACCAGAGAGAGAGGCATGCTACACTGCAGGTTATGGATGCCTAGACTTGACTTGCTGCTCTCTGCAACAAAACAACATTGTTTAAAGGGGCAAATCTGCAATTAGCATTCAAAGCCGAGACACTCAGATCTCCTTTGAAAAGCAGACTAATTGCTTTTTTAAAAAAGAAAAACACTCTGTGGTGCGGTTTTAATCCTAAAGGTGGTGGTGGCAGTGGGGGGAGTGTGTATGTTGCTTGAAAATGTTACTCACTCACCTAAATCAAAGTTTTATCTGTTCTGTTAATACTGGTGGAAGAATGTCTTTTAGGGGGGGAAAATAAATTATCAAACATGGCACAGATTTCAACATGACAGGGATCCTATCCTGCAAATACCACTATGTATTAATAGCTTTACACATATGTGGAAACTTGTGTTGGCCTACAGTTTTGGAATTACACTGGTTTAAGATAAGAAGCTGGCCCATTGACTGCAGTGCAGTTACTCATGTGAGTAAAATTATGCATGTATCAAGAACTGTAGATTCATACTTATTTCAGTAAAGCCAGGGTTTTCTTGGTTTTGGTGTTAATAAATTAATATCTATCACGCAAAAGACTTCTACCTTTACTCATATGAGTAATTTCATTCCACTTAATGGGACTACTCATATGTGGGAAGTTACTTATGTGCATATGTGTTTACAGGATTGGGCCATAGTATTTAGTAATGCAGAGGAATCCAGTGTATCTAGTTAAAATGCAGGGAGGGAAAGTGTCCTATGAGGGTTTGTGATTTGGGGACCCAATGTTGCTCTTGCTTTTGCCAGTTTTATAGCAGTGCCTTTGTATCCGATTACATGCTCTTTTGGTGTATAATGGTGTAACTCAGTGGGATGATGTCAGAAATCTGGACCCTGAGCATGGTTTACACCGGCTTGCTATCCAACCCATTGACTGCAGTTGGAGTTACTCATTGCTCACTGCGGCTGAGGGGCTGACTTGCTGCATTCAGTGGAGTTCCTCCTAGTTTATAGCAGTGTACATGAGAACAGAATTAGGCCCTTTTAGTTTTAAATCCACATTTTGGAGTAGGTTGCTGTGATTTTCTGTTCAACCTCCCCCCCCCCCCCCTTCCCCCATCCTCTGGTTTTTTGAAGATGCAACATCCCTTTTTGCCATCTCACTTAAAGTGTTTGCTATTACTAGGATGCACCCCCCTATACTGGCACACTCTCATCTAGCATTTAAAACAAAAAAAACCCTTTAACTTGGATTTCTTCACATGCATCTGGGACCTTTTTAAAGGTAAATGCCTTTTTTCCTTTTAAAAGTGAGAGGGGCAGGGAACTGCCTTTGATGGCGAGAGACATCTCACCAGTCTCCGAAAAGTTCTAAAGTGAATCATTGCAGGAAGCAGAAACCCCCCTCCTTTTTTTCTCCCCCCTCCCTTTTTTTTTTGCTGCTTCCCTCAGCACACACTTGCCTAGACACAAAAAGGCCGGAGATGCAACCTGTTATGGAGCAGAAATTAGCACAAAGGTTTTGGATCCTGTTTTTATTGCCCCCTTGTAGGGAGGGGTTCATTTGATGGTGCAGCAGACTTTTCTCTTGAAGTGCTGGGCCTCCCCTGGCCCCATTGGTGGAGAAGAGCTGGCAAAGGCCAGAGCCATGCTTGAGCTCCTGTGTGATTAGCAGCTGTCTCTAGGGCTGTTGAGCAGCCCTTCATTTGGCAACAGCAAGGGGTGGATACCCCCCAGCGGGCACACTAAAGACCTGTGAAGATTCCACAGAGATAATGTTTGTTGTGATCTTTGCTAGCCCAGCTCTGTCCCCCCTTTTGTGAGGGAAGTGGGTAAAGGAGGGAGGGATGGGGGAAGAAATCCCCCCCATGACCTGAAACAAGAGGAGCCTGCTCAACAGTGTAGCAGAACTGGGAGGTGAAAGGTGGGGGACCAGAGACTGAAGAGAGCAGTTCCAGAAACTCACCTAGGCTGAGATTCTCAAACCGCTAGGTCTGAGAATTGAGGTTGTAGAGGAAATTTCTATTACTTCCTACCTGGCCCATTAGTGTCTGCTGCCTCCATTCCTACTCTGGAAGCAACACACAAACAATGGCTCCTGCAGGCCTATTGGGAGGTTGTGATTCATGATGGATGAAGCAAGGAAGGGCCCCCACTGAGCTCCATCTTCCTCAAGCCAGGAGGGAGAAAACAGAAAAGTGGGGAAGCCCAAGGAAGGAGAACCCTCTCCCTGAAACTGGCCTGAGCCATAAATACAGAAGATCTTGAAATCTCACCAGGGTGCGTCACCTCCGGGGGTCTACGCCTGTGTGGTGCTGAGGATCTTAAGTTTTCACTGAAGTCAGAGAGGAGTTGTGAGCACTCCACACCCTATAGCACTGGAATGTTCCTTTGCTAATGTCTGTGTGGCGTTACACACTCAGGGCAGGGAATTTCCACCATGATGAGTCTCACTTTGCAAGTCCAACTGGAGGCACCTTCAAGGGGCCCAGCTTTCAGACCATGGCACTGTGCCGAGCACTTGCTGGCTGAAACTCAGACTTCTCTCAAGTGTCCTGAGTTTGCCACCCCAGAATCACTGGTTCCTTCTGAAAACGTTCAACAAGTCCCTATGTCTCTGCCTCCACAGAGCTAGAATGTGCCACGCTCCCTGCTACTGGCTAACAGTCCTGCTGGGGTGGGTGAGACCCCTTGTGAGTGTGTAGAAGTGTGGATTATGGGTCACACAGTCACATTCATTATGAATTTCTTTGCCTTGAGCACCTTCAAAATGTTACCATAGAACTGTAGGGAACTGAAGGGTCATCTAGCCCACCCCCTGCTTCCAAGACTGAATATCCTTTGTCTACAGCATCACCGACACCAACAGATGCTTGTCCTTCTGGGGTTTGAAAACACCCAAGAAGGGAGATTCCACAACCTCTCTGGACAACTTATTCCATTGCCCAACAGTTCTTCCAGTTAGGGATTTTTTTCTTATATCTAGCTGAAATCTACCTTGCAGCACTTTAAGCCCATTCTCTCTTGTTCTGCCTTCTGTGACAGTGGAGAGCAAATGTTCACCATCTTTTTTGTAGCATCCTTTTAGATATTTGAAAAATGCTAACTTGTCCTCCCTTGGTCTTCTTTTTGGTAGACTAAACATACCCAGTTATTTCAGCCTTTCGGTGCATGGCTTGTCTTCCAGCCCCTTTATCATCTTAGTTGCTCTCCTCTGAATCTTCTCCAATGTGTCTATGTCCTTTTTGAAGTGCGGAGCCCCAAACTGGACACGCATAAGCGTTGGTATGGAAGGGACCTCCAAGACTGATCGTCTTGTTCAGTCCTCTGTCCTTAGACAGGACTCATATAAATCAAAGACTGTTTATCCAGCCTTTTCTTAAAAACCTGAAATTCCACAACTTCCCCAGGCAGCACTTCCCATTGCCCAACTGCTCTTACTGCTGGGAAGCTTTTTCTTATATTTAACCTAAATCTACCTTCCTTCAACTTAACCCCATTGCCTCTTGTCCTACCGTGTGGGATGGTCCTCCAACCATGTGTCCAACTGCTTGTGTGAAGGTGGTGTGTAGGTGAGTGCAGCCACTCATGCCCCTGCATGGAGCACCTCCAAAAAACTGGGAGTGCTCGGTGTGGAGTCAGCCACATGTGTGGAGGCTGCCTCCAGGGCCAGGGTAGCCATGACGGGAGTCACCCATGTGAAGTGCTCCCCACACATTTCAAGTGCATGGGCACCCCCACAGCTGTGACACTCCGTGGCCACAGACACACACACCCCTCCATTGTTCTCATTTAAAAACACCCTGTGACCGTGGAGAACAATCGTTCTCCATCTGCTTCTTGGCAGCCTTTTCAGTGTTTTAAAGCTGTGATCATGTGTCTGCCTTCTTCCCTTAATCCTCTTTTCTCCATGCTAAACATATCCAGTTATTTCAGCCTTTTCCACATGACTTCCATTAACCCTTTATCATCTTTGTTGCTCTCCTCTGAATCTTCCCATTTGTCTTCACCTCTTAAAAAATGGTAGGTGCAAAACTAGACATGCACTCCATCTGAGGCCTAACCAGTGTAGAGCAGCACTATTCATTCCTCTGTCTTGGATAGGATGCTCCTACTAATGTTGCCCAAATTGGCATTTGCTTGTTGTCTTTTGTTTTTGTTTGTTTGTTTCATTTTTTTAAAAAGACCCTAAATGGCTCCTCCTTTTTTTGTTGTTGCAATTATAGTGTTGTCAACTGAAATTCCAAATTAATAAGTTAGGCTTCAAAAATCAAGAATTTGGTTTTTAAAAAGAAAATAATTAATGCTGGAGTCCTTTCTTATTTGCCTCCTGGATTTCTTGAATCCTTGGGACAGGCTGGGATCAGATTTTTGTGGCTTTCTTCACAACTGTGGTGACTGAAAACATCTATTTTAATGCAAGCTGAGATTCTTACATACTTGTGTATCCAGGAGCTGGGCTTTATGAAACACATCAATTATCATAAGATTTGTAGTAAAAATTGTTAGTGTTGGCAACACTAATTAACAAAGTAATTAATACAAGACCCGATTGTCAGAAGGCCTTATCTCCCATTTAGGGTGCAATCTTCCAAATGGATAGTACCAGCAATAGTCATGCCTAATAGGGTGCCAGTGCTATGTTCTTTCAAGATTGCGTTGCCAAATTCTCAAAGATGACAAAGGTCCCCCTTTAGACATGAATCACAAATGTTTGAATAAAGGATTAATTGGTAAATTTAGTGTGTCTTATATTGATGGGTTTATAGAACCTATTGCAGGGGTAGATTTTGTGTACCTAATCTACAGAAAGTATGTTGGGTCTCAAAACTCATGACATTTACACAACCTCCATCCCCTCTGGTTACAATGTGTGTTCTGTGTTGGATTCCCCCATTATGTGCACATGCATGTACACATGTACATGTGTTTGTGTATGCATGCGTACATGCATGTGTTGGTGTGCATGTATGCCTTCAGTCTCGTCAAGAATGCTATGTGGCCCAATGGTTGGGCCATGGGATCTACTAGCTCTGCTACTGACCTGTTGTATGCCCTTTGTCAAGTCACCTCCAACCATTTGTATTTAGACAATAAGCTCTTTAGGGTAAGAACTAGGTCTCTTACTATGTGACCGGTCAGTGCCTAGCAGAATTCTCTCAGTTGTGGCCTCTGGGTTCACCTGTAACACAGATACAAGCGAATAGGCGTATATTTATCAGTGGTGGGGAACCTTTGGCCTGTGGGTGAAATCTAGTCCATGGCTTTTCTTTATTTAGCCTCTTTTCATTTCTTCAATCTAGCCCTTTGATCCAGTCTCTACCTGTAAGCATTGAAAGACTGAGCTCAGAGGAAGGGAGTGGAGTTGAGGGCAGGCACTCAAGGATAGGGGATGAACCCATGACACAGATCCATGATCTGAACCCTCCCTTTTCTTCCCATATCCAGAACACACCTTGTAAGCACAGCTCCTTTCTGGCCCTGGAGCTTGTATTTGTTTTCAAAGTGACCCACAAGAGGGAGAAGGTTCCCCATCCCTGTCCATACTGCTCAAGGGCATAGCATCTAGTCATCATTTTTAAACCACTTGTAACCCGGACTGATACATGCATACATTGGGGCCATATCCTCAACTGACATAGGATGTTTTCAGACGAGTGCATTACCCACCCAGTATTCACTGGTTAATCAGTGGTTACCAGTGTGGTTTTCACACAAGCACAGTGGGTGGGTAGGGAGGCACTGAAAACAAAACACCCATAAGTCAGCCCAGTTCCATGTAAGGCAAGGAGTTGGACAGATTTATATCAAATGATAGCTCAGAGCTACAGTTTTTACCCGTATGCCACATGTAAGATGCAGATCTGATCTATGTTCCTTCAGTAGCTTTGAAAATAGCAGCCTCCTTTCTAAAACTCAGGCTTCCTAATAAGCTTCCAGGCAAGTTAAATGAAGCCCTCTCATAGCAATGAAATGCTTATTTAAATACCCTGATTGAAGTTTAACAGTTCTGTGATAGCTCTGTATCCCTAATACAGCTTTGACTGCAGGGCTGATAATCCTCACTCTGCATGTTTGTAGTAATTAGTTAGTATTTACCATACAATAACTCTTCTGTTGGAGAGTGTGTTTGGGCATTAGCATAAGTCATCAAATGTGTTTGGGTACAATACACACTCTATTTAGCTTCCACTGACAGTCAGCTAAGTACTCTGGGTCTGATTCTGCTCTTCATTATTATTTATTTATTTATTGCATTTATACCTCGCCCCTCCTGAACACAGCTCGGGGCGGCTTCCAGTCATAAAACAACAATATGAAACGGTCTAAAACACATAAAATACCATTTCAAAAATATTAAAAAATAAACAGGGCCTGAGATATAAAACCAATTAGGATAGGGGGGGAAGATAAAAAATCAACTACCCACCCCCCTGCCCAAAGGCCCGGGCGAACAGCCAGGTGTTGCATCTTCGTCGAAATACCAACAAGCTTGGGACCAGGCGGGCCTCCTCCGGTAGGGAGTTCCAGAGACGCGGCCCGGCCACTGAGAATGCCCTCTCCATTGTGGCCCCTCGCTTAATGCGGGGGACCTCCAAGAAGGCACCCCCGGCAGACCGAAGGAGCCACTCCAGGGCGCGGAGGGCGAGGCAGTCCCTGAGGTATGAGGGGCCAAGGCCGTGAAGGGCTTTATAAACCAATACCAGCACTTTGAACCTGGCTCGGCACGCTATCGGCAACCAGTGCAGAGCCTGGAGCACAGGTGTAATGTGCTCCCGACGACCCATCCCCACAAGAAGACGGGCCGCCACATTCTGCACTAGCTGCAGCCTCTGAACCAGGCACAAGGGAAGCCCCACGTAGAGCGCGTTGCAGTAGTCCAGCCTCGAGGTGATGAAGGCATGGACGAGGGAGGCCAGGTCCGGGCCGGAGACGAACGGACGCAGCCTCTGCACCAGGCACAGCTGGCGAAAGGCAGCCTTAGCGACTCCCTCCCCCTGCCACTCTAGGTGGAGATCTGCATCCAGAACCACCCCCAGACTCCGGACCTGTTGAGCTA
>QEPC01003915.1:573577-585492 GCA_003113815.1 Sphenodon punctatus | reverse complement strand
CCGTCTCGGTGCCATAGCCGGGGCGGAACCCAGATTGAAATGGGTCTAGGAAATCGATGCTGTCTAGATGTATCTGGAGCTGGAGTGCCACAGCCCATTCAATAACCTTCCCTAAAAAGGAAGGTTAGAGACAGGTCGGTAACTGGCGAGGGCGTCCACGTTCAACGATGGTTTCTTCATCAGGGGGCGCACCACAGCCTCCTTGAAACTGGGCGACAATCTCCCCTGCGCCTGCAAAGACGCATTCACTACCCTCGCCAGCACCATCCCCAACATCTCCCTGGAGGTTTTTACCAACCAAAACGGGCATGAATCAAGTTCACAACAAGTGGCCCTCACAGACCCCAAGACATCTGCCGCATCGGCCGGCGTCACTTCCTGAAACTCCCCCCATAAAGATGGACCAGACAGGGCCTCCATCACCTCACGCTCTACCTACTGCCCCTAATCCGGCTGCAAAGTCGCTCTGAATCCGAGCGATCTTGTCCGCGAAGTAGCTGACAAACTCCTCACAGCGGGCCTGGGACACGTCCCCATCCAGGTGGAGTGAGGCCGGACTAACCAACCCCCACACCACCCGAAACAGCTCCGCCGGGCGTGACTTCACGGACGCTAAAGGACAACAAGGAACTCCTTCCTTGCTGTCCTCACAGCCTCAACATAGGAACACAGATGGGCCCTATGGAGAAGTCGGTTGGAGTCAGAGCGAGTACGCCACCAGCGTCGCTCCAGCCTCCTGCCTACTTGCTTCATACACCGCAGCCCCTCGGTAAACCAAGGGGCCCTATGGTGACAAAACTGAGGCAGACGGCATCTCGGAGCCACCCTGTCAATTGCCTCCCCCAGTAAGATGTTCCAAGACTGGACCAGCTCATCGACAGAGTGACCATCCAGGTCCAAGGTTAATTCCCGCAGGACTTCCTGGAACCGTTGAGGTTCCATCAGCCGCCGAGGGCGGACCATCCTAACTGGTCCTTCCAGGGTAAATCAGGAGTAGTTCTACTGCCATCAGCAGAGTTGGGCCAGTGTAAACGAGATGAGTTTTTAGTCCAAGGTAGCTAAAGTTGATGTTGCTACATAGTGTGCTATTTAGTTACATCTGTCCAAGTCCCTTGTAACTCCTGGTCTGTGGATTGCTTAGGCAACCACTGTGGGTAGGGTTACCATATGTCCCCTTTAAAAGAGGACGCTTATGAAAAATACATGGTGCAAGGCTGTATTGGTTCCAGTGCAGGGCTGCATTAGCTCCAGTGCAACCCTGCAGCATGTATTTTTCATAAGCATCCTTTTTTAAAGGGGAGGTATAGTAATCCTAACTGTGAGCAAAATTCAGTCCCTTTTGTAAATGTTTTCCATGCCTCTTTGAGGAGAAGGGGGAAAGGTGCCATGCATATTTTCTGCCTAAATGTAGGTTTGCTGGGAGTATTATAGACAGCTCATTTGTAGTAGATACACACATCTTGCATGGAGTGGGAGGCTGAGTGACCTAGTGATGGATAATTGGCCTGAGTTTCTGGGAATCTGGGTTTGTTGGTGAGCTTGTGTAAATTACTCCCTTCTCTGGGATTCCATTTCCTCATGTGCAGGATAGGGATAGTCCTACTTTGTGAAGCATTTGAAATCTACAAATGGAAGTCTAGAAGGAGCATGTGGTTGCCATGTTGGTCCCAAAAATAATAGTTGGAGACAAAGTGTGATTTCAGACATGACAGCTCCTGGACAGTGGTGGGAGCTGTCACTGTGGTTGAGACTTGGTCCAGCCGCTGAACAAATGTGACGAAGGTTGGACAGGGGACGGGGTGGAGAGACATACAGATGTGCATTTGTGCAGTCTACCCCTTCCCCCCCTGGCTGACATACAACAATGGTGGCCAATGGTGGCTGCCGTGGCTCCTGACACTGGGGGGAACTCTGACTGACTGAGTAAAGAGGTAATTCATCCATAACGGTACGCTTTACACCCGGTCGGGCTGCAGTTCCCCAGGTGGTGTTGGTGCTTAGCCCAGTCTGTGACCTGGGGATGTTCCCAAGTCAGAAGTCACAGCCCAGGCTAAGCACCAACACCACCTGGGGAATGGCCCAGGCTAACATCTGGCAGTGCATTCAAGCATGATGGTAGCCTGCAATTCTACATGGGTCAAAGCGTGGAAATGCAAGCTATCAACGTTTGGTAAATAACTGAACTGAAGGATTTAGCTATTCATACACTGTGTTATCCTGCTTAACATTTACCCCCATTCTGCTGTACAAACTGTTCATGTATTGAGAAAGTTTAATAAACACAATGCTAAGAAAGAAAGATAAATAAATAAATGTGGGCTATTGTCATGTCTGAAAACACACAAAGTACTTCAGATGATATCTTTTATTGGACCAACTTTTGTTGACAATGTTATGCAAACTTTTGAGCCACACAGGGCTCTTCATGTGGCTTGAAAGCTTGGATACCCTCATCAACAAAAGTTACCGTGTTGGTCTAATAAAAGATATCATCTGAACTACTTTGTCTCCATCTATAACAAATGTGGAGACAAAGCAGTTCAAATGATATCTTTTATTGGACCAACTACTGTTGTGAAAATGCACAAGCTTTTGGACCTCACAGGTGTCGGAATTTTATTAGTGGTCAAAAAACCAAAAAAACTAAAAGCAGCTTGAATTCTTAGTAGCAACAGCTTAGTAGTAATCAACACCTTGGAGACTGTTTCTAGATTAAAATAATCTACTTTATTGAGAAGTACATTGTGATAGGAAAGGCCTATCCCTAGGTCTTACTAGCTAGCTGCCACCAGCATGGTGGCCGGTCATGTTGAAGGTCAGAGAGAGAAGTTAGGAATGGCGAAAGGTCAGGAAGAAGGAGGAAGTCCAGTAGGAGCTTCCTGGGCACATCCCACCTGGGAGGGGGCTTAGAAGCAGAGATCAGGAAAGGTTAAAGTGACACTCACACTAACTCACTATCTCTACTCCCAATGCCCCTAGTGGTCATTAGGGTTTGTTGGTGCAAAAGGTCGATGCCATCTGGAGCTGTTTTCCAACAACAGGGTCCTTACTCAGGCAAGTAGGAGTCAGAACGGATGGAAGGCAGTCCCTGATATCTAGTGATTCCATTCCTCTGTGATTAGAGAAGCTTAGCTAAGATGTAGGGAATATTTCACAAGAATTTGAGTCCAGTTAGGAGTAAGCTGTTGCTGATGCATGGAGTTGGCCATTTCTGAAAGAAGGCACCTACCATCCCTTCAGATAGAATCCTAGAATCCTAGGACTGGAAGGAACCCGCAGGGTTATAGCTACCAGCCATTAAACAGGATGCATAGTACCTCCTACACTGTCCCTCAGAGATGTCTGTCTTATCTATGTTTAAAGACCTCCAGTGATGGGGCCTCCACAACTTTTCTTTGCTAATTAAATCATTACCTAACTGATCTAGAAGTTAGAAAATGCTTCCTAATGTTCAACCTAAATCTTTTCTCCTTTTTAATTTAATCCATTCCCTCTAGTCCTATAACTCAGTGGCCAGAGAGAACAACTGGACACCATTTACTTATAGCCTTTTGAAAACTGTAATCATGTCCTCCCTTAAACTTTTTCTTTTTTGGTTAAACTTTCCTAGTTCTTTCAGTGTTTTCTCATAGGTCCTTCCCTTCATCCCCTTTATCATCTTTGTTGCTTTCCTCTGAACCCACCTGTGCTTGTCATTCTTGTCCTTAAAATTAGGTGTCCAAATGTGGCGTCAGTAGAAGGCAAATGGTATCTAGGTGGTTCTGACCAAGTTACGCACTGAATGTTGAGGTTTGGTACTGCAACGAATCTTGATGGTGGGAGGTAAAACAGTGCCCAGAACAGAATACAGAGAACCTTTCTCTCAAAACACAGCAAAATGGATCCAGGGAGGCTCCTCTGGCTCCGGACATACCCACAGTTATGGCTGTAGAGTAGATTAACAATAGGCGCAGAAAATGTACCACATCAGCAGTTTTGTAACATGGCATCTCCTTGTTCCTTGATGTGTGTGTGTGTGTGTGTGTGTGTGTAGATTCTAGCTCTAGGCATATATTGAAAATCCATAATTTGAGTTCATTTGCATTAATCAATTATACAGGGCTATTCTGCTCATCAATGTCCGGTCTCACTGAGTGCAGAATTGCATCATAAAATGACTTTCCAACACTTAGCCCTAGCCCTTCTTACAGGTGTCTTCTATGGCACATTCTACACTAGGAACTTGGGCCCATATTATATTCACAGTTCCACTCCTCTTGTTTTCTTGCATGGATGGGAATGAAGAGGATGAATTTCAGTGATGCTGCCCACTGCCCTACATTGTTTAACTTTGATTGGGAGGAGTGGGGGGGTGGGGCTGATGGAGAGAGAGATCCTTCCCTCCCTCTCTCTGCATACTTGCAAAAGCGAGTGGGCTCGTTCAGGGTGGTGTAAATCCTGTGGTTAGCCTGACTTGTGAATGAAGCAGCTTTGTCATAGTTCAGCATTTTTCTCTCAAGCTGCCAGGCATGGTGGATGGGTGTAATTGAGTGACCAGTGGCATACAGCAATGTGAACAGCCTGTCAGGCAGTCTACTCCAGCACACTTTTACACAAGTTTGATCTCAGGGGATGGCCAATCAAGGCCTAGGTATCAAACAGCATTGAGGAGAAATCCTTCTGATGCTGCCAAATGTCTACACGCCTGTTCCCACAGCACTGGTACCACTCCCCAGTCCCCATCGATCACGTAGAAAGCTGTCCATGCTTCTGACTGAGGTGCAGTAGCTTGTGGGTACCGCTAAAATGAATATCCACATCAAACATCAAATCTGATGCTTTTGTCACTCAGACAGCTCAGCTGCTAGTGTTGTTTGTTCGTGTGACTGCAGGCAGCAGCAGTGGGCAGTGGTGGTGGGTCACAGCAAAGATGGGGCAGTGACCCCTTGCTTTGAGGGGCCTGTACAGGGCCCTGAGCATGAGAGGCGGGGGCTTCCCAGCCCTGGAAGAAAGAAGCATGGCAAGAGGGCAGGGCTCAGTGTGGTAGGGCCACCAGAAAGGTTGCTGTGGGGCCCTAAGGAGAGTGTAACTATCCACCACTGCACACACATGGAAACTGGCTTCAATCATAGAATTCTAGGGTTGGAAGGGACCTCGGGGGTTATCTAGGGTTTGAGTTGTGCCAGTTTAGAGCTGAGTCAGTTACAAAATTGGCCTTACTAAAACCACATCAGCTCTAGGCTGGATATCAACAGTTTACCTTTGTCCTTGACCTTCCAGAAAGAATCCCTAATACTCCTTTGCTGTTGGCACAGTTAACAATTATTGCTTGTCCATGATGACCCAACTCATGTGGGGGGGGGGGGGNGGGGGGGGGGGGGGGGGGAGGTATGGGATGGACAGACAGCAAAGGTAACTGACATTTTGAGAGAGAAGAAACAGTCTCCAACCCCCACCCCCAGTTCATGATATTTATTAAAAAACTGATTTCTTCTTATGGGCATTTCTTCTTTCTCAGCTGTTAAGAAATGGAGACAAAGTAGTTCAGATGCTATATACTGGACCAACTTTGGTGAGAGTATGCAAACTTTCAGGTCACCCAGGGCTCTTCCTCAGGCTTTTCTTTCTTTTTGCCTAAGGAAAGGTCCAGTGTGGCCTGAAAGCTTGTGTACCCTCACCAATAGAAATATTGGTCCAATAAAAGAAATAATTTGAACTACGTTGTCTCCATCTCTTACATTTGGAACCAGAATAGGAACCATGTTCTCTCTCAGCTGTTAAGATCACTCAGCTCACATTTTCCAGCTTTCCTCCACAACCACAAGGTCCAGAGGCTTTAATGAAAGCCACAGGTTTTGTGCTTTTATTGAAATTTTCTCAATAAGAAAATAATGAGAATTGCAAACCTCATAATGAAATTGTAAGACAGCAAGATGAAGGGCTACAAAAAATGGAAATAGACAATAGAGGGGGATATATGAGAATCATTCCAGACGTATCATAGAATGTCAGGGTCATCTAGTCCAACCCCCTGCTTCGATCAAGCAGGATGACTACAACTACAACATCCCCAACAGATGTCTGTCCAGCCTTTAAAACAAAACAAAAAACACCTCCCATAATGGAGAGCCTACATCAGGAGTGGAGAACCTCTTTCCCCTCCTCCCAGAGGCCACTTGGAAAATTAGTACAAGCTCCAAGGGCCACATAGAAGTTGGGGTGAGTGTGTTTAAGGGCTACACTCAGGAAGAGAGGGTCCAACCCATGGATCTGTCCCCTATCTTTGTGTGCATGCCTTCATCTCTGCTTTCAGTTTTGGGGTGCTTGGGGGTAGGAAATGGATCCAGAGGCTATATTCAGGAATTAGAAAAAAGTAAAATAAAAATAGCCATGGGCCACATTTAGTTCCCAGGCCTGAAGTTCCCCATCCCTGCTCTAAAGGCACCTGGAGATTATTTTTTAATGTCTTCAGGTGCTTTTTGAAAATGAGGTGAGAGCTGGGCAGTACTGATATGGATATCTGGATGGAGTGAGTTACACGTTGAGGGGCCCGCCACAGTAAAGGCTTGATTGCCTGCTAACATAAGGCACGATGGTGGAATCCTCAAACAGTAGGTGGTGTCTGAGCACAAATGACCATTGGCGCTAGGTTTCAGGAGCCAGGGCATATAACACTGCACCAGTTCTTCTATTTACCCACAGTTCTGTCACACAGTCTACACACACTTACCCCAGACAGTCTTCTCTTCAGTAAGAGCCATCACCAGCCGCCTGCTACAAGGCCTGTCTTGAATTTCACTTTCTCCATGTTCCATACCATTTTCTCAGGGTTCAACCTCCTCCACCAGTACAATCAATGGGAGTTTTGCCATTGACTTTAGTGGGAGAGAAGTGCACCCATAATCACACCGTCACGTAAGTCTTTATGCAGTGTGTCATCATGCAGCAGTGACTCCTGTCAGCCAAGTCTACCTCAGCTGCGACAAATTCAATCACTGCTCTCTCCTCAACATGTGTATCTGTGCTTGCTGCCATTTTGAACTGCCTGAATATGCTCCACTTGTGAAACTTCAACAGCAGCAGCAGGAAATATTAAGTATCTTGTGTGTGTTCCCCATTGAGGCAACATTTGAAATCCGTTGTAAAGTAAAGAGGACCCATTGCCTTCCGGGCATTCCTCATTGATGGGTTGACTGGCTGGTTATGTTGGATGGCTGGACAAAAGGTTAGATATTTATTCATTTCGTTATTGAGACTTCTGTCACCCTTTCCCAAAGGCTCATCAGGATATCTTACAACATCAAACATACAAAAATATAACATCCAGTAAAAATATTAAACTATATAAAATTCTAAGTAAAAACACTCCACTTCATTCCCTATTCTCTGAACCCTATCACCACCTGCTAAAAGTCTGGCCAAATAAATAGGTCTTATATTGTCTCTGGAAAAGGTTCAGGCTTTGGTGAACGCTCAGGGGAAGGGAGTTCCAAAATTCTGGAGCAGCCACTGAGAATGCCATACGGACATAGCACACTGTTGGAACTTGCAAGAGAGTGCCCCCAGCTGACCTTATGGAGTGCAACAGAACATAGGAGAGGAGGCAATCCCTTGATACATAGGACCAAGGCATTTAGGGATTTATAGGTCAAAACAGCAGCTTGAATTGTGCCTAGAACACTATTGTAAGCCAGTGCAGACTCTGGAACAGCCAAAAAATGTGCTTCCGGTGATCCACCCCTATCAGAAGGCAGGCCGCCACAGTGCACATTCTGCACCAGCTGCATCCCCTGAACAATCTTCAAGGGCAGCCCCACATAGAATGCACTGCAGTAGTCTAGCTTTAGGAGTTATGAAGGCATGGATGATGGTGGCCTGATGTTCTAGGCACAGCAAGGGATGGTAGATGTAAATATATGGGAGAGAGCAGACAGGCTGACTAGCCAATAGAGGGTATTGGATAGATATATAACTTTATGATGGATCAATTGGATGATATGTCTCTACAGACAGAAATAGAATCCTCTCCCCTCAGCAATCAGTTTTGCTAATGCAGAGGATTAGGACTGTATGTGGGGATATAGTTTCCGAACAAAGAAATTGCAAATGCAATCAGAATTGTTTCCCAGTAGGATGGGTGCTAAAATCTCCAGGCAATAGCAGTGTGCTTTTGCTGAATGACTGTGGCTGTTAGAGAAAGAGGATGGGCTATCCCAAAATATTATTTACCGCAGCCATGTCTAGAACCCCACTCACACACAGACCAGAGTCTCATTGTGCCTGATGCTGAACACGAAAAAAGACAAGCTCCCAACCTCAGAAAGACAGCTGTTTGTTTATCCCCAAGAGAAGAACAGCATAGAGGTGTAGTTATGTAAATGTACACGCATCGCATGCTGTAAGGGTGGGTCATCGGGCTATGAGTGGATGTCAGGACCAGGGACCAGGCAGGACAGGAACAGGTGGAGAGCAGGAAGAGAGCCATGTCTGACAAACGGGTAAATTAACTACTTCTGTTTAATTAAATCAAATTAACTAATACTCTTTGATAGCATTCAAACAAACAGTGTAAACCAAAGTAGTACTGTGTCAATCTCTCCTTAGCTGGGATGGAATGATCGCTGAACCATTCTGATGATAAGTGTTCCCACAAACAGTTATTTTTAAATACAAACCAAAGGGAAGTATGTACTCCTGATTTTTCTCTTCCTACTTCTGAATAACTTTGGTTTAGCACTCTGTTCATGTCAATGCTTCAAAAGTAAAACTGAAGGCCCAACTACATCAAATTGTTTGTCAGAATGCACAGGGCCGGCCTTACCACAGGGCGACCTGGAGTGGCAGTCCCATGCCCTGCTCTTTCTGAGGGCCCCACAGTGGCCTCTGTTTTCACCAGGACAGGTTGTGGGGGCTCCACTCCCTTTCAGTGGGGCCCCAAACATGACCCCCTTCAGGGCACTGCAGAGGTTGGCCCCAAGGGAGTGGGGGGCCCAGGGCCCCCACATTTTAGCTTTGCCCTGGGCCCTGCACATCCTAAGGTCGGCCCTGAGAATGCAGCCTAAAACCAAGACAAGGTGGAGAAAGGAACAGGCCGGGTTGGTAGAGAACAGGAGAGGTGCTGAAGGCAGGCAGACAGACAAGCTGGGGATAGACAAAGCTGGGAGGGGGCTAGGTGCAGGACTGGGAGGGGAGCAAGGCTGGGACAGGAAGAGCAATGCAGTATTGTCCTTATCTCCTACCCTGCAGCCTATCAGTAGGCATGGGGGAGGTGTGGCCTTGGTACCAGGCAGGGCCAAAGCATGGCCACTGTCCTGAAACTCTGAGGGTGTTGGTTCAAGGCCTGGTTCCTGCCCGACGCCTGACCTGCAGGGCTAGTAGGGTCCGTGGCCCGAGTCCTGCAGTCAAAGGAGGAGGCCCATAGGAAGGCTAGTCCTGATAGTCTCAGGTCCTGCATTCCTGGGGTCCTCTTGCCACCCCAGACTCTCAGCACCATGTCCTGTGGGGCCCTGTCCCATCCTTTCTCTCACTGTCAGTAAATCACTGATCCCTGGATCCCCACCCCCTGCCCTTGCTAGAGGGGTGTGGGTGTGAAAGGGAGAGAGAGACTGTGTGTGAAAACATATGACTGTGTTTTTGTAAACAAATACCAGACTACCAGTTGTTAAAAGGGTGGGTCTATAGCTGTCAGGGCCACAGGGGCCCTGCATTTTATTTTCACCCTGGGCCTCACAAATTCTAAGGCCAGTCCTGCACATGTGAAAGGAGGCCTGGAATCCCAGATCCCACTCACTCATCTGTTGAGAATGCCAGCTAGTTCCTTCCAGGATGGTCGGGTTTTATGGCATTCCTGCCTGTCTGTTGGGGTCCCTAATCTCAGCTGACACAGGTCAACTAACAAGCATTGGGATCTCCATGATTTGGGGTTACTATCTACACAGGATGGAGTCCTCTGTTTCCCATTGCTGACCCTGGAGCTTGCAAGGAGCCTGCATGTGGGCTCCTGCTTGGGTAGCCTCTTCCCTTCAGTCAGGCTCTGCCATGTATATGGCTCCCTTCCTAAGGTGCCAGGCTCTGTTCTCTTGACCTAGGCAGTGGCCCCATCCTTGGGTTACCTCTCTGCTAACTCCCAATTTTGTATCCTTGCCAATGACATGGCCTCCGCTCCAGGATACTAGAGTACATCCCCCTTGCCCTGCAGGAGGCCTCCAGCCCAGGTTGCTTCTCTGTGTTGGCTCCCAGCTCCGTACCCTCGCCATGTCTGTGGGGCTGTCCAAAACAAATTGATTTTATTTTTCCCTTTGTAAACAAAGGGGGAGAATCAACCGTCTCCTAATTTTAACCAGTACGTGAGGGACCAGGGCGCCATGACGGACCAGCTGAGTCGGAGGCAGATAAGGGAGTACCAACTGTACAGCCGGACCAGCGGAAAGCACGTCCAGGTGAACGGCAAAAGGATAACCGCCACAGCAGAGGATGGCAACAAATTTGGTAAGGAGTGGCAGCGCCCTTTGAGCTTTCATTCAGTTCTCAGGTATCCATGACGGGAGGATAGAGGCCCGTATAGAGTGTGCTTTAATTCTGAGCAATACAACAGCTTTTGCAAGGCAGGATCAGCCACATCTGGAAATGGTGACTGGGCATTCAGGGGGATACCACATCTGAAATTGGGTCAGACAAGAGAGGGAAAGCCAAGTGGTTAAAGGAAGAGACTGAGAGCTGCTCTCACTCATCCAGCTTCTAAAATCAAATGCAGTGAGGAGCAGAGTGGCATGAGGAACAGTCCAGCATGTTCCAAACTCATGGGGTGATATGTCCCCTTCCCCCCATAACCCCTATTTTGTACCTCTGCTGGCAACTGAATAGCCACAGGTCCAGTGTTTAGCCTTGATACTAAGCTAGATGCTAAATCTGACAATCCTTTCCTTAGGAGAGCAAGACAAAGTTGTTCAGGTGATATCTTTTATTGTACCAACTGCTGCTGGTGAAAGTAAGTATGCAAGCTGGAAAGCCTGTCGACTCACACCAACAGCAGTTGGTACAATAAAATATCATTATTATCTTAATTACTTTGTCTCTATCTCAGTTGTTTACTTAGTAACAAGGGGTGTGATCTAAAAATAATTTACTCTGGAGAAGCCCTATAGAAGGCTGCAAGAGTAAGTGGTTTGTGGATCATGACCACAGATGTCTTAAAATAGGTGGGAAGACCCAGTAGATAGAAAGTTAAAACCCATGGTCTGCAGTAAAACACAATCTTGCTAACCCATTCAGGTCTATCCCTGTCAGTTCAGACACTGAAGCTTTATTTGAAAATCCAGCATTATGCAGCGGTTTGTTATTTTTCATGTACCTGTTGCGAAATTACCATCTCATGTAGCAGCTGCTAGGGATGTTTGGAATACTATCAAAAGATGCCAGCGCTTCCTGCATGCAACTGTTTGCTACAGCAGAGTCCCTTGACAGCAAGCAACAGATTTTTTCATAAAAACCTCAGCTTTCATTTACACAGTGTACTCAGCTCTTCTGACAGTCTGCCCATGGGAGACATAATGGGAGCTCTGCACTTTTGAAAACCTGGCCCACAATTTTGGATGCTTAAATGGCAACTGAGCTCTTTAGAAAGTTTGGCTATGATTTTGAGTGTGTCTTGAAAATCTGGCAGTGTGCTCTTTTTTGAAAATCTGGCTCCATTACTTCAGTGACAATGCAACAGTCCTAGAACTTAGGTTCTCAAACTGGGGGGTGGGGGCACAGAAGGTATTTGGGGGTTAGAGGCTCGAGAAGGATCTCAGCAAGCAAACACAGCTCCACACTCTCACTGAGCTAGGAGAAGTCTCCAAAATAATGCGGTAGCAAGAGAGAAAGAGAGGAGGATGGGTACAAGTAGAAGGAACAATGGTCCTTTTTACATGGGCTGCGGTGCGGGGGGGGGGGGG
>QEPC01003915.1:545469-559676 GCA_003113815.1 Sphenodon punctatus | reverse complement strand
GGAAACCGTGGGAGGCAATGAGTTTGCCTAGGAAATGGGTGTAGATAGAGAAGTAGGGAGGGCCAAGGAAGGCTCTGTGCTCCACCTCTTTGGGGATTGTATTGTGGTAAGCTTTATGCACTGAAAGAATCACAGAGCACCACTCCAATTTCCTAAATAAAAATGCTCAACCTGCATTCAATAAAGAAAGGCTGTTCCAAGCCAACTACACATCAAAATAAACTGATTCAGCAGCTGCCAGAAGCTTTTGCCTAGCACCTGCATCCAGGGCTGGTCTTAGAATTTGTGGGGCCCAGGGTGAAGATAAAATGTGGGGTCCCTGGTGGCCCCTCCTACGTGGCTCCACTCCTTTGGGGGCACCTGTGTGGGGTCCTAAAGGTGGTTGTGTTTGGGGCCCCACACCTGTCCTGGTGAAAACAGTGGCCACTGCAGGGTGCCCTGAAAGAGTGGGGCCTGAGATGGTTGACCCAGGTCACCCTGTGGTAAGGCCAGCCATGCCTGAATCTCTTCTAAACCAGTGGTTATCAAACTTTTGGATTGTGTCCCTCTCCCCACCATTATATTCAGGACTCCTCCCAGCCCCCAAACTCTGCTTCTTGCTTGCTTCCTCCCTCTCTTTTTCTCAATTGCTCCCTCGCTTCCCACCTCCGTTGCTGCTGCTATCATAACTCCCCAACTCTGAAGGCTCAGCCATACAACACCCTTCCTCCTTACAAATTCCACATTTCTTCCTTCATTTCTGTTTGCCTTAGTCTTGCAGCAGTTCGTTCACATAGCTGTTGACTTCCCTGTATTTCAGTGGCCCACCCTTTACATCAGGTGGCAGTGGACAAGGAGTCATGGGTGTCTTTAGACATAACATCAATGGGTGTCTGAATGTGTGTTTTGACCTTGATATGAACACTGGTTTGGCCCTGTGTTTCCCATGTGGCACTGACACACAGCCCATCTTGGGGCAAATTGGTGTTTTGCTCGCCACCTGATCTCAGTACGCAAGTGCTGCCACCTTGTTCCCTGTGTTGTACCTGCTAACATGCCATGCCATATCATTAGACACAACGCTGGCCACATGTTCAGCCGGAACACACAAATTGTCCTTCTGATGCAATAGTGGCCAAATTGGTGTTGGATTGTTATGGTGCTTACACACAATGGCCAAACACGTGCTTAGGAATTTTGACACTCAATCTTTGTTATATCTAAAGACGCCCATTGGGCTCTCCACAGCTTCCATGGATGATATCCCATGATGCACTGCTCCCTCTACTCAGTAAAAATCATGACATCCCATGATGCACTGCTCCCTCCCTGTACAGCACTGTCACTTCCAACTCCCCACCCTTTCCCTCATGTGATGGTGAAGGTTGGGATTGCTTCCTTGTAACCAAGGTTCTTTGAGATGTCTCTGTACATTCTCACAATGGGAGTGGATCCTGAGAAAGAGTACATTGACAGGGGACAGGGTGAAATGATGGAGAGTGGGGAACTCTAAATGAGTGCAACCAGGGGCAGAGCCATGCAGAATGAGGCCCCCCTCCCCGCCTGGCCAGAGAGAGAAGGAGAGAAGGTGCGTGCCCATTCAGGGCTGGCCAGCAGCAGAAGCCTCGCTTCCCTTTGTCCCTCTTGGGATCTGGGCAGAAGGAGAAGCCTCGCTTCTATCTCTCCTCAGTCAGGCTTCCTTGCTGACCATGGTGAGGGTGATCTGAGCACCCAGCTGTCTGGGATTCCCTGTCACTGGTCCCCTGCTTTGATGCAAGAGAAAAGCGGCTTCAGTTTTGCAGAAAGTTGCCAGACAAACCAAAACTACTCTGTATGCTGAACTCTATGATCGTTCACTGGAAGTAAGAGTAAACACACTAACACACTACCCGATACCGTTAGACACAATGCTGAATATGGGGAGAGGGTAAACACGTTATTTACACCCATATTACTTTCTAGCAGCAAATACAGGCTTAACAGAGGGCTAAAAAATGTGACAATGCTTAAATGCAAGGCACAGCCATGTGGAAGCTGCCGTAACCACCCGCTCCTCATTGTGTCTAAAAACACCCATTAAGGAGCACAGAAAGTGGCAGGGATTTCACAGGACACTAACATGGGTTTGTGCCACTCCTCTCTCCAAAACCTTGTTATGTGAATGAACCCTTTGCTATTACTTGCATTATAGGCATGCCTAGACCAGTTGTTCTCAAATCTTTGCTCATGGGACCCCATTTTGATTCTTAATTATAATTCTGTGACCCTAGATGACGACAAACACATGAAAGGCATATACAATATAAATAGGATTGTGACCCCTATCTGCAAATGGTGTAGCCTCATTTGGGGCCCAGTCCTCAAACAAATTTGGGGAACTTCAGGCTTTGAGGCTGCGTTGCAGCCAAGGACGAAACCCCACTGAGTTAGGCACTGTACAGGCACACAGTGAAGGACACTGTCTGCGTTAAAGAGCCCACATCCAAATCAGGAGTGAGGAACTTCCAGCTCAGAGTCCACTCCTGACCCACACCCCCTTTTCCCGAGGAGCCTTCTCTTGACTTCCTTTTAATCTGGCTTGCCTCACTTTATTGCCTGGCCTGCAGATAGGGTGGCCATACCTCCCCTTTAAAAGAGGACACTTATGAAAAACACTTGGTACAGGGCTGCACTAGAACCAATGCAGCCCTGCAACATGTATTTTTCATAAGTGTCCTCTTTTAAAGGGGAAGTATGGCCACCCTACCTGCAGAGTCGGTGGAGGCAATCTCTGAGGTGGGTAGCAGGAGCTGCAGAGCGCTCCTGCTACCCACCCCTTGGTAGAGTGCACACAGCAGGTCAGGGTTGAGCATTCCTAGAGTGACCTCAGGAGAAAGGCGTAAGGATGAGGGCATACACTCAAGGACAGGGGATGGAACTATGACACAGATGCATGATCTAGTCCCTCCCCTTTCTTATCCCACCCTTAAGCACCCCCTGCCGCCAGTTCCTATGTGGCCTGTGGTGCTTGGACTAATTTTCAAAGTGGCCTGTTGAAAGGAGAAGGTTCTTCAGTCCTATTCTAGATAATGCTGCTTTCCATAGACAGAATGTGGCCTGACTTGTAGCTTGGGTAAAGGAGTCCTGATTAATAATGTGTCAGGGGTTGTCTCTAGTCTGCATAGCAAATGGAACCTCATTATGCTGCAAGCTAGCCATGCAGTGTACTTGCTTCCCCTTGACTTCCATCTCCCAGTCTCAGATATAAGGTCTTGTTGTCTCTTGTTGGTGTCTGGTGCTTTGAGGGGAAAGTGCAGTATTCCAAACTGCGGGCACAGCCACACAAGTGATCCTCGTCCCCAACAGCTTTCCAGCTGGCAAGTTACTAATTCTCCTTTTGCAAAACCCTGCCCCTCAAGATCAGTGACAGGGTGGATTGAAAACTACTGTGCCCATTTCTGTGAAAAACATCATCACCTTCCAGAATTTTTTGCATAAAGTTTGCTTCAGTGTTTGTTATTGTTTTATGTTAATGATACCTATGTTAACAACATGATGCAATTTTGACATTTTCAACATTCTGGAATTTCCCCCTCCCTCCTCACCCCCAAGTTTTTTTGGGAAGATTTTGAACTTGTTAAAAGTTGGACTTCCATGAAAGAAATAGGAAACGTCAAATTTTGTGGGGGGAAATCAATCCTTTCAGAACCAACATTTACTCAAAAATAAATGACAAGAAATTTTTGAGGTGGTTCTTCTACTGAGTAAGAAGCATCCTGTCTGTATCCAGGCCCCTGGGGTGGGGGTAGCTGGGCTTGAGTGTTTCTTAAGTGGACTTGATTTAAAGCAGTGGTTCCCATACTTTTTGGACAAATGGACAACACATACCTCCGTGCATCTGCTGGAGAAAGCTGGGGACTAAGACAGGCCTATTGCTGGCAGGCTGGCCATGACTGAAGAAGATGGATAACCTTGGTCCCCACCAATGCTACAGTCATCTCTGGGCGAAGCCACAGCATTGGTGGGAAACAAGATCTACTTTTCTGCAGCAGTGGATAGTTCCATGGATCCCAGTTTGAGACCCACTGGTTCAAAGTCCTCAGGGTACTCCTTTGATTCTGTGTGAGTCACTCCTTTCCTGGCACCTTGCATAGACAGGTAGTTGCTTATTTCCAGCACCAATGGAAGGAGGTTTTTGTCTCTTTTCTTCTCTCCTCCTTGCAGCGAAGCTGATTGTTGAGACAGACACATTTGGGAGCCGTGTACGCATCAAGGGAGCTGAGAGTGAGAAATACATCTGCATGAACAAGAGGGGGAAACTCATCGGGAAAGTGAGTGGCAGCCAAGGCTTTAAGTCTCCAAACTGTAGAAGGAGAATCTCTCTTCTGCTTTTATCCAGTGTTGCTGTTGAAAAATTACAGCCTGACATGCCCAAACTGTTCGTGTGGGTTGTGAGCTGGTGTGGCTTTATTAGAGCAATGCTGACTTAGCCCAGCTGAGAGGGTGGCCCAATATGCGTGTGCTTCAGCCACCCTACAGGGAGGACAGAAGGAGTTTGCTAACAGATGAGTCATCAGTGCCCTTGTTAGCATCATTGGCGAGACAGGGAATATAGGAAGCCCTTCATTGCACCCTTCTGTGCTTCTCTGGTGTTGCTGAGAAGGCAAGCTTTCAACAGGACACAGGCCTCACCTTTCCCCCTTGTAAATACTTAAGAGCTCATTCACACAACATTTATCAAGTGGGCAGTGGCACAAGCCCCCATCCTAAGTGTTGTGTGGAAATCCTTACTGCTCCCTGTGCCCCTCGATGATTCCATGTTCTCTGCCACCTAATGCAAAAGGGGTTGCTTGCAAGGATCTGACTTATCAAGTAGCAGTGAGATTCTGTGATTTGATTAACCTGGAGCAAGCTTCAATCCATGGTACATGAACTCCTGTTTGTCGTTTCCTATCTCCAAGTGACCAGAGAGCTGTGGCCAGAGAGTCCTAGACCAGGGACCCCCCTCTTCCATGCCATGCCATTTCCTATTGGTTGTTTGCACTGATATTACAAAGGCATTCCTCCATGCCCTTTGCATTGTGGGAGATACTGCAGGAAATTTGGTAGGAGGCGGCATTTAATTGCAGGCTAATCAGCAGCTGTGTGAATGCATTGCTATGGGACAAGGCAAACCCAGATTAAGGGACAAGTGGCAAGTTTTCAAGAGGGAAAGGTGTTGCTGTGAATGAGCATAAGGCAGGGGTGAGGGGGATTTTCCTTTTAAGGTCTGTTGACCCAAACCCTTCCTTTGGTGCTAAATCAATATTGGCTCTGAATCTGTCCCAGTTGGGGCTCTGTGGTAAAGTTCAATCTGGCTTCAGTGTGCCAGACCCAAGGCCACACTACTGGTGCTTGTTTAACCCATCGTTTTTCCATTTCCCTCCCACCCAGCCCAATGGCAAAAGCAAAGACTGCATCTTCACTGAGATTGTCCTGGAGAACAACTACACGGCCTTCCAGAATGCCCGCCATGAGGGCTGGTACATGGCCTTCACGCGCAAAGGTCGGCCCCGCAAAGCCTCCAAGAGCCGCCAGAACCAGCGGGAGGCACACTTCATCAAGCGTCTCTACCGTGGCCAGCTGCCCTTCCCCAACAATGCGGAACGGCAGAAGCAATTTGAGTTTGTGGGTTCCTCTTCCCCGACGCGCAGGACAAAGCGCACCCGCACCCCTCGGCCCCGGACATAGTGCCCAATGCACAGTAAACAGGACGGCATCCACACTGCATATAGGACTCCCACCAGATTGTGCCTCATATGCCCACAACCTTCTGCAGCCCCAAGCTGTACTTTGAACTGGACTACCCACCCTTCCCCATCCCAACATCCAGTGCGTACACTTTACTGCCTTCCCACCCTGCATCCCCAACCCCCTGCTACTCCCCATATTGGTTTTTTTTTAACAAAGATGCTCTATTTTTATACTCTGGTTTTCTTAGACCACTGAACAGAGGAGAAGCATGGATGATTTGGGGCTCTTTCATAGAACCATAACCCCAGCTCAGATTTCCCTTTGATGTAGAGCACCCTGCTCCTGTGGCTGCCCGGTTTTCAGGTGTCCTGTGGTGGGCGCGAGGCTTGCATTGCCTATCTGTACAGTGACTCCTGCAGAGATGGTAGCATAAGAGGATGTGCTTTGGAGACTTCTGCCTGTGTTAATGGCACTAACTCTATACCAGTAGGTAAGGCTGCATGGGACTGATTCTGGCAGCTAGCTGTTTGCTTCCTCTAAGCAGCTTAAGCCCAGCTTTTCCATGTTGTGAACCTAAGAACAGTCACTGCTGTACTGGGTAAGACCAATAGTCCATCTAGCCCTGTATCCTGTCTCCAGCAATGGCCAATATTGGATGCTTCAGAGGAAGGGCACAATAACAGGGTATCTATGGAGTGATCTAGCCTGTCGTTCACTCCGAGTTCCCAACAGTTTCATGCCTGACTGAAAGCTATTGATGGACCGAGCCTCCAGATACTTATCCAATTCTTTTCTGAACCCAGCTGTCTCAGCATCTTGTGGCACTGTGGTGATCTGGGAAAGGGATCAGTGCTCCAGGATCAAGGTCACACTACCAAGTCCATATCCCTCTCAGCGCTTGGTTAACTCATTGTTTTTTTGGACATTTCCCTCCCATCCACCCGTCTCCCTCCCATCCAAAAGCTCTTCTGTTTGGAGCCAATGATGCTGAACTGGCAAAGTCCTGGAGAATAGACTTGGGGGACAGTCCCACCTATGCCAACAATGAGGTGGGCTAAGTGGCCTGATCCCATCTTTGATGCCAACAATTCTGTGCACAGGCTGCTGTACTCAGGAAACCTTCAGTAGAGAGGCCAGATGGGACTAAGATCCAAGCAATGAGAGAGCCTGTAGCACAGAGGTTCCTAAAATGGTGAAACTGCTTTGTCTTAAATCAGGGGATGGGGAAGGGACCAGCAGGGGTCCTTGACTGGAGAAAAAGATTGCATCACAGGAAAAGCTCAGCGCCTCTTCTGTTGAATGAAGGTCTCAGCACATCCGTTGTATCATTTTCACAGACCTCTTTATTTATTTGATGTAATTTTTTGGCTTCTCTTTGGACTCCTCCCAGTGGAAGTGTTGGGCTTCCATTCACTTCTAAACACACCCTTTTGGAAAAAGTAAATTACAAGCCCCTGGTCTGGCAGATGGGCAAGTGACTTGCCTTGGTGTCAGGGGTTCAGAGGAAGAGAAGCCTCTCCTAGTTTGTTTTCTAAATGCCACTTAAAGAGTTGAGTACTGGGACTGTCAGTTTAGGCCTAAACATTTAGACTTTATTTTTTTTACACCCTCATATGAATAAAAGATACTCTCTTGTTTTTTTCTTTTAATTTCAGTCAAAACCTATTTGGGGCTGGTTTGGTTTAGAGATCTGTCTACTACTGGGGATTTTATTCTTTTAAAGCTTGTACCCTGCTTTTCAGCCTCCTTCCCCCAACTATGGTGTGACACCCTGATTACTCAAGGCTGCCCCCCAGCCCCAACCTGACTCCCGTCACTGCCCAGTGCTCCGGCTCCCCACTGGATGGCTGTATCTGAGTGCCCTGAGGCACAATAATACTGTTATTCCCAAACAAGGACTTAAGTCCATTTGATTCATCTAAGGTGATACAGGCAGTGTGTGGCACAGCTACGACCTGTTCCTTAATCTTCAAAACCACAGGATAGCATCATAACCCCATCTCCATCTTTTCTCCTCTCCTGCTGCACCCTTGGAGACACAGAATCGGCAGTATTAAATGAGCTGGTCTAATGTTGCATTCAGAGCTAGAATCAATGGATTATGCACATGGGGAAGAAAACAAAATTTTCTCTCTACTGCAGCCTGTGATTTCAGAGGAATCTTTGGTGAGATTTCAAATACAGATGAGGAGGTTTGTTAAATGCTCCAGAATTGTCAGTTTGTATTACAGTCACTCCTAGTGTATTACAGACACTTCTGTACCTGGCAGTGGAGGAGAGGAGGGGCAAAGCTCCTGCCCCAAAGAACTTATGGGAGGTGAATGTGAGGCACAAAAAGGAATCCATTGCAGAGCTAGGAAGAGACCACAGGACTCTCAATTGCCAGGCCAATGCCCTCATGATCCCCTCCTCCCCAAAGCTTGGGGCACAGGGAACAATCTTTATTTCAGCCATCTGTGGTGGCATATTTTAGGGGCTGAAATGAAGAAAGGGCCTATCCTCTGCTCCCTGCTGGCATTTGGATTTCCTGGAAGCTGTACTAGTGGACAGGGCCAATGCCATTTTAGTGAGATTGAGGGTAGGGAAGGAAGGGAAGCGGTGTCCCCTTGCTTTGTACTTTTGTTACTCCACTGGACGAGATCGTTTCCCAAGTGCCTAGGTTGCTTATATCCATAACAAATGATAGGTTCCCAAATCTTTCCCTGTGCAGTCCCATTTTGAGACTTAATTATAATCCAGTGACCCCAGAGAGCAACAAAGACATGCAAAATAAAGCAAATATAAATCAAATTGCAATCCCATTACCATGTGAGGTTGACTTTAACTTCCCTGGTATTTGTTGTAAGGGGAATACAGTAAAGCAGATGCGTAACAAGTTATTAACATGTGTAGAAGATAATTTTCTGCTTCAAAAAGTTGATAAACTTCATCTATTTTAGATTCTCTGCTGACCAACAGAGAGGAACTGGTTACAGAGATGAAGGTGGTTGCAAGCTTGAGAGAAAGTGATCCTGAAACAATAGAATTCATGGTCCTAAGGGAGGGTTTCCACCAAAAGAGAAAAACAAGGACATTAGACTTCAAAAAGGCAGATATTAACAAACTCAGAGATATAAAGGCAAGGTGTCATGGGCAGACATACTGGAAGACAAAGCAGTCCAAGGGAACTAGCATAATGTCTGAAGGGAGCTACACTGGAAGCCCAACTAAAAGCTATTCCCATGCAAAAGAAAGATAGGAAGAATCAGAGGAGACTGATGTGGCTATATAAAGAGCTTTTTACCTGCATGAAAGTCAAAAAAGATTCTTAAAGGAAGGACAAGTAACTGGGGATGTCTATAAAGATACAGAGCAAACATGTAGGAAAAAAATCGGGAAGGCAAAAATGCAAAATTTGTTGCATCTAGCAAGAGATGTTAAAGGCAATATTCTCCAAATATGTCAGAGGTAAAGGAAAGACCAACAAAACGGTGGGTCCACTACTTAGTGGAAATGTTGAACTCTTACGATGCAGGGAAGGCAGTACTGTTCAATGCCTACTTTGCTGCAGCCTTCAGTAAAAATGTGATTTGACTAGACTAGCGAAGTCACAAGCATAGTTCAAGAAGGGATGTAAATCAACGTAAGAAGCAGGCCAAGGAATATTTGGTGAACCTGAATAAATACAAGTCAGCAGGAAATGATGAAATGTGTCCCACGGTTTTGAAGGAACTAGCTGATGTAATCTCAGAGCTACTGGTAATTGTATTTACAAAGTCCTTGGTTGACAGGCGAGGTCCCAGAAGACTGGAGAATGGAAATATTATGCCTATATTTAAAAGCGGGAGAAAGGAAGACCTGGAGATTATCTATCATTTGGCTTGACCTCTGTACCTCGGAAATTACTAGAACAAATGATAAAGCATTCCATTTGTAAGCATCTGGAGGACAAAGGGTTGATTACTTGTATCCAGCATGGGTTTATCAAGAACAAATCATGCCAGACCAACTTAATCTCCTTCTTTGACAAGGTAACTGGTTTAGTGGGAGTGCAACAGATACAATTTACTTGGATTTCAGCAAGGCTTTTGACATTGTTCCATATGATGTCCTCATAAGGAAGTTAGAGAAATGTGGTGTACATGGAACATCTATATAGTGGATAAGTAACTGGTTGAATGATCGCAAGCAAAGAGTAGTAATTAATGGGTCAATGTCAGCATGGGAGGCTGTCTCAAGCGGGGTTCCTTAGGGGTCGGTTCTGGGTCTGGTGCAGTTCAACATTTAAATTCATGAGTTGAATGAAGGAATAGAGAGTATACCTATGAAATTTGCCAAGGACACAAAATTGGGAGGGACTGCAAACGTTCTGGAGGATAGAATAAAAATTCAGAACAATATTACCAAGTTGGAAATCTGGGCAGTAAACAATAAAAAGAAATTAAATAAAAACAAATGTAAGGTTATACACAAAGGGCAAAAAGCCCAAATGCAGGAATATAAAATGGGAGATAACTTGATTGGTAGTAGCATGGCAGAGAAAGATCTAGGAGTAGCTATGGATCACCAACTGACCATGAATCAGCAGGGTGATGCTTGCTGTTACGAAGAAGGCTAATGCCATCTTAGGCTGCATCAACAGAAGCACCATATACAAGGCAAGGGAAATCACTGGGCCACTTTACTCGGCACTGGTTAGTCTCCAGCTAGAGTAATGTTTTTGGTATCCCATTTTATAAGAAGGATATAGAAAAGTTGGAGTGAGTGCAGAGGAGCTCAACAAAGATGATAAAGAGTTTGGAACACAAATCATATGAAGAAAGGTTGAAGGATTTGAGTATGTTCAGCTTGGAGAAAAGAAGACCATGGAGGATATGATAACAGTCTACAGATATTTGAAAGACTGCCGTAAAGAAAATGGAGAACAATTGTTCTCTCTTGTTATGGAGGACAGGACAAGAGGCAATGAAGCTGCAGAAAGGGAGAGGATGAGGTATTGGACACTGAACATCAGGCAAAACCTCCTGACTGTAAGGGCAGTCAGGGAAGTTGTGGATTCTCCAACACTTTAAGAAGAGGCTGAATGGGCATATGTCTGGGATGATCTAGGCAGAGCAGATCTTGCACCTTGTAGGAGGCTGGACTTGACCCTCACAGTCCCTTCCAGCTCTAAGATTCTATGAAACGGTGCAGCCCTGCTTGGAATCTATAGCTTGAAAATCTTTGACCTATGTCTTTTGCATCCCTCTTCTCCTGTCCCCTGTCAGTTGTTTCCCATTTCTCAACCAAGCCTTTCTAGCAAAGTTCCCTGAAGTGGACTGTAGGGAAGACAGACAGAAAGACAGACAGACTTGCAGTTAATGCTGCAAGAGGCAGCATTAACCAGTCTGATCTTGACTCTGACACTGCTTTGCTGCGTGACCTCGTGAAGGCCATTTAGACCATAACTCAAAAATGGCTCTTGTTTCTGAGTGCCCATATTTCTGAGTCCTTAAGCTGAGACTGGTGGTTTGACTGTGTCATTACTTATGCCAGTTTTACCCTGGGACAACTACATGGACCTCAGTTTCATGCCTACTGGAGAACACAGTAGGGTGTGTGTTGTTTTTGCCCAGTGCAACCACAAGTAGTTTGGCTGAGTGCTGGCTGCAATTCCATGACGACCTATGTCACACAGCAGGCTGGAACAGGCAACCATCGTGGCCCCTTCTGGCCTGCAAATCTGTAAACCTGAGACATGCCGAACTTCATTTTTCAGGAATAATGAGATTCCAGGGCCTCTAGTGAAACTGATGAAACCTACTCCTGCTCAGAAGTTTTTCAACCTCACAAGCTGCACTTGTCCAAATAAAAAGCACCTATGTGATCTGTCTGTGCCACTGCCTCCTTTGTTTTGTGTGATTGTGTTTATTTGCTACCTTGCAAACAGATGGGGCAGGATCCAAAATCTGTGCAAATCAATGGGTGTTTTTACACACACATTTCACCTGCATGTTTGCTATTACATCCTGAACTTTCTGTGTGTCTAAATCACTCCCCCAGATCTTAAACATCCGAATCTTCGAACTTCTGCATAGAACGTCTCCCAGAACTTTTGTGTGTAAAATGTTCTTCTGGTAAACTGCTTTGCTCCAGGCAGCTGTGGTCACTTGGTTTCCATGGCAGCCTGTCATATCTACAGCTGTGGCTACTTTAGGCTGCCTCAGGACAGTGTTTGTGTGACAAATGCATCCAGGAACTGCCTCAGGGCAGTGTGTGTGTGTGTGTGTGAGAGAGAGAGAGAGAGAGAGAGAAAAATGCATCCAGAACTTACTTGTGGACTTGTAAACCCAGAAGTTTGAAAAATCCGGAACTTTAAGGTGTGTGTAAAAAATGCCCAATGGCATATGGATCAGGCTCTACTGAAGTCTCTCCTTAAGGCAGGGAAATAGTCAAATAAATCCCTTTTCTTACTCTCAGGGAAAACTTAGCTGGGCTTTTGCTCCAATACCTGACAAGGCTTCAGCTACATGGGGCCTTCTGTGAGATCAAAAGGCTATCTGAGTCAGAGGGAGGAGAACAGGGGGGCAGGAAGCTGAGCCAATGGAAGGTGATAATGTCCCCTCTTGTTCTCTTCAGCCCCTCGGAAGGAGGTAAGAGGGGCCATGTCCAGACAGACTGCACCTGAAAGGGAAACATTTGACTCCAATCAATCAGCAGCAAATTAAGAGCCATGAGAGGTGGCTTCCGTGTGCACACAAAAGGCAGCTTTGCTGCCTGTCCATCCAGCCTCCCCTCCCTGTTCCCAGGTTGCCAAGACAGGGCAGGCAGCCTGGTGTGGGACGCTGAGGTAACGCTACCAAGGCTTAATCCCAAAAGGTGGGAACGATTAGAGGGGATTTGCACGCCGTGTGTGTCTCAGTGTGCATTGGGTGGGGTGCGTGTCGCAATTTGTTCTGCCTTCCTTTGAAATGAGACTCAGTTCAATCCAATGGGGGACGGGGGTTAATTGTGCTGCACTCCCTGGGATGCTGCCATTCTTGGCTTCCTTTGCAGTGCCCTCTCTGTTCCTGCGGGGGTGCCAACCTTTCTGCACATTTGCCCAGGTGCAGGGACAGCATAGCGCTCTCTTTGCTTTCTGTGACATGGAGAGAATGGGGCACATCTAAGCAAGCCCAGCAAAAGTTAGGGGTAAGTAGTAGAGCCTCTCAGCTCTGTATCCTCGGTTTACAGCCTGTACAAGAGGCTCCCTTGCCCTACATTGCCCCACAAATGTACCTTCTTTCCTGGAAGTCCAGTGCAGCCCTGCCTGGCATTATTATGTTGATTCATGGTAATGTGACACATCTCCTGTATCCACATGGAATTGATGGGGTGGAAGCAGAGGGATATTTTTCTAAGCATTCAGAGTTGCAGAAATGAACTGAGTGGGCTACTTTTGCAGCTTGGAAATCCTAAAAGCTGAATCTGACTACAAAGGGGAGCAGCATAGCCCAAGAAGGATGAATAGCCAGACTTTGGCGAGGCTGTGGAATAGGCCACTGGGAAATGCTAGCTCTGCTTGAATTTGGTGTACAGAAGAATATGTCTCAAGCTGCAAACAGAGGTCAGTATTCTCATTCCTGGGTCCCTCAAGCAAGGCAACTGAATGATCTGGTTTTCAGAGATGTGGAGCATCTGTTGCCCACCAACAGCACCTCTGCAAATAAGGCTCTTCATTATGTGCCTAAATATGGATTTAAGCGTCCAGAGGCTTGTGCACACAGGGAGATACGCCTACTGTACATGAACCCTGCAGTATCTTATCATGGAGCTATGATCTCGACTGGAAGCATCACACACACTGTGGTAAATCCTGAACCCAGGGCAGCGGTATTTACTTCCCTAGAATCAGGGAAATTTAGCTAATTACGCTGGGGTAACGTGAATGTCATATGCCTGCTGACAATCTATGCAACAGGAATAGGGTTGCCACCTTGGGTCATTTTTTACCTGACACTTCCATTTTGGCCTATGAGAGTGTCTGGTAAAAAACCACTCCAGGTGGCAACCCTAAGCAGGAGAGAGTAATTGTGTTGGGGGAAATTCCTCGTTTTTACAAGGCCTAACTTGTGGGAAGTTTGGACTTTCAGAACATAAGCAATGCCACATTGGGTCAGAACCAGTGGTCCACCTCTAACCCAATATCCTGTCTCTGATAGCAGCTGGCACTGGTTTGCTTCAGAAGAAGTGTCCAAACACAGCAATGATCTATCCCCTCTCTCATTTTGTGTTGTCACTGGAGAAGAGACTGCCTCCTTTTTCACTTATCTGCCTGATACCTTTCATTATGGAGCCAGACCTGTAATAGCCACTCCCCATTGCAATAAAAATACATGCTTCAGCATCCCTTAACCAAAGGAAAGTATTCACTAAAACAAAAAACTTAACAGTTTAAAAAGACACTTAAATGTACAAGAGTTTTCTTAAAATACACACAAAAACACAATTCAGTACAATTACAATTCAAAACACCTTCCACTTCATACATTGCAACAAAACATAAACTCCAAAAAACA
>QEPC01003915.1:514298-543712 GCA_003113815.1 Sphenodon punctatus | reverse complement strand
TTTTAGAAGCACTTTTTGTTGATCCCATTCTCAAAGCCTGTGAAGTTTGGGGGCTCAACTCCTCCACGGGGAGGAGATATTGATGATTCAAATGCACGAGGCCAGTATGAATTTTGACCACAAGCAATTAACGTTTAAGCTGCAATAACTTTTTATTTTCCTGATGGATATTTTTCAAACTTTGTGGATATGATGGTCCTCACAATTTACAGTCATGATGAAATTTTCAGAAATGTAGGTCAAGCGGTTTTTGCAAAATTGGGGCTTCAGCAGTCGCCTGTTTATAATGAAGAGTGGCTGTACGCTGCCTGAAAATACAATCCACATTACATAGACGAGAGTGGGAAACCTTTTCTCCCTGTGGGGCAGCTTTGACAATTACTACAAGCTCCATGGACTGGATAAGAGATGACGGATGAAAACTTGAGGGGCATGTCAGGATAGGGAAACGAAGGGTCCAGATCCTGAATCCAACCCACAGATCCATCCCCTATCCTCAAGTACATGCCCTCATCTCTGCTCCTTTCCTCCTGAACACACTTGTTCTGTGCTCGAGGGTATGTGCTGGATCCATGGGCCAGAGCCAGGAATTGGAAAGAAACTGGTCATAGAAAAACTGGCCGTGGGTCACATTTGGCTCACAGGCCAGGGGTTTCCCATCCCTGATATAGACCAAGCCCAGATTTTCTTATGGGGAGTGCTAATAAAACTTCCACCAACTGGCCTTGATTACATTCAGAAAATGATGACTTATATTTTAGTCAACTGTGAGGCTCTGCCAGTTACTGTTATAGCAGGATTGGGGAGCTCAAGGGGCCCACAAATTTTCCTGCCTTGTCCCCTGCTCTTGGCCTGGGAACTCCCTTTTGTTTTCCGACTACATGTCCTCAGTTCTTCCACCAGGGGATCCTATCATGAAATTTCATGCTGGCTTTTCCGTTGCAGCATTCCCAGTTCTCACGGTTTTATTGCAATTCTGCTCAGTTGGCTGCTTTTCCTAAAGCTGAATGGGAGAATCTCAAGTGTCACTTTCATTTTAAAAAAAGTAGGCTCTAAATCCTCATATTTCTAAAGAGCTTGAAAACATGATGTAAGCAGACCCTGACGGATCAAACATCTGAATAAAGAAGTCCCATTTAAACATTTTTAAAAAAAAGAAATCTCATTATTGTGAAGATATCGCATGATTTTGGGAAGCCTGACTGCTGCTGCTGCTGCTGCTGGGACTCTTGAAGTTGGTAATGCAATTATTACCTCAGCAGGCCAGAGTCCACCCTAATGGCCTTCTATTGCTTCTATTGGACTCGCTTTACTCTTTGGGCTTCTGTGGCTCTGTCCTTGACTGGTTCTCCTACTACCTCTCTGACCACTCCTTTAAAGTCTCACTCCCCGAGTCAAACTCCTCCTCCCTCCCCCTTTCAGTTGGGGTCCCCCAAAGCTCTGTCCTTGGCCCTCTCCTGTTCTCTATTTACACCCTGTCCCTTGGCAAAATTATTGCCTCCCACAGATTCCAATATCATCTCTACGCTGATGACACCCAACTCTATCTTTCTACCCCCTCTCTCTCCTCTTCTGTCCACTCATGCCTCATCAACTGTCTCTCTATCTCCGCCTGGATGTCCTGACGTCAACTCCAGCTCAACATGGCCAAGATCAAACTCCTCATTTTTCCTCCCTCCCCTTCCTCTCCCTCTAACCTGCCCATCTGCATCGATGGAGTCACCATCCATCCTGTTCTCCAAGCCCGTAGCTTGGGCTTCATCTTTGACACGCACCTCTCTTTTAAACCTTACATTGACTCTGTTGCCAAATCCTGCCGATTCGCCCTCCATAACATTGCTCGGATCCGCCCCTTTCTCTCTACCTCCTCGGCCAAAACCCTTGTTCATGCCATGGTTATCTCTCGCCTCGATTACTGCAACCTCCTCCTTGCTGGCCTCCCTCGCTCTCACCTGTCCCCCCTTATCGCAATCCAAAACTCCGCTGCCAAGGTCATTCACTCTGCCCGTCGCTTCGACCATGTGCAGCCTCTCCTCTTCTCTCTTCACTGGCTCCCCCTTCCTGAACGTATCCTGTTTAAACTCCTGGTATTCACGTTCAAAACACTCCACAACCAAGCTCCCCCTTACCTCTCGGACCTAATCTCCCTACGCACTCCTGCACGCGCTCTCCGCTCTTCCTCTGTCCCCTCCCTCACTCTCCCTCGTTTCTCCTGCTCACCTAACCGCCTTCGACCCTTCTCCCTCGCTGCCCCCCATGCCTGGAACTCCCTCCCTACCCACATCCGCCTTGCCCCCTCCCTCCGCTCCTTCAAATCCCTCCTCAAGACCCACTTTTTCCTCGCCGCCTTTCCCAATGCCTGCTAGTCGTTCCCCATATACTTACTGTCTGCCCTCCTCTGCAGACTGCTGCAACCAACCTGATTGTAACCAAGCCAAGCACACGCACCTGAGACTTTGCATCTGCTTGAATGTTTGTTTGTCTTCTCCCCTGTCTCTCCCACTGTTCCCTCTCTCTGTCTTTTAGATTGTAAGCCACAGGCAGGAACCGCGTCTATTTCTATGTTCTGTACAGCACCAGATACATGACTGGCGCTATATAAATGTTTGTAATAATAATAATAATACAGGTGGAAAGAAGACCTAATAAAGAGACAGGAATAGGGCTTTGGGGCACAGAGTTACACCTGCTTGAATCCAGAGTGACTCCTTTAACTCCAGTGCTGTTACATCAAGCACAGATGAGCCTGGAAACATCTGAACCTCTATGTCTGAGACAACTAAGCAAGAGCATTTGGTCCTGGATTTTCAGAGGAACAGAGAATCTACAAACCCATTTTCGATCAATGGGTAAATCACTATTATCCCACCCTTTTGTAGTTCATGGCTTGGTTGGAGTCCTGTAGACACCCAAAATCCACCAGAACAGCCACATCCCCACATCTCCACCCCAAACCTGTGCTGTCTGACTGCTCACTGTAATTGCATTTCCCTTTTACAATATGATGGCGGGGAGAGGGTGTTAGGTTAGGGAAGGGAAGGGAAGGATTGGAAAGTGCCCACGGACACAGCAAGGGATCCCTGCAATCACCGCAATCAGCACTATCCCCCGTGTAACCGCGGGGTTCCACTCAATGGAAGGAGGAAAACAACCCCTCAGGATAGTAGTTGGCCCTATGCATCCCAACAGGGGCGAGGCCTTATCATCATGGCGGGGGGAGCGGGAATACAACTTTAAGTGGAACCCCTCCACACACGTCCACCACCAAGACACACCCCACTTACCCCCCACCACCTTGTACACAGTGCCCCAGGCAGGAAGGAAGGAGGTGAATTTCAGGTGAAGGGCAACAGGGAAATGATAGACACCAGGTTCAAGGGATAGGGCTTCAGCTCACTCAGGTAGGAAGGGGTAGGAGGGGGCCTGGACCTCAGGGGTAGGGAAAAGGTGCCCCCCACATACTCCATACCACACTCCTTACACCCACTCACTCACCCACGACCTTGCTCACGCGCTCACTACTCTCACTCGATCCACAGGCTCTCAGACTTCACTCTCTCTCTCGCTCAGGCTAGTTTCAGTCAACAACGTTCAGGGGCCAGTCTCACAGCGCTGCTGTTCTCCGGCAGCGTGAGAGTCCTGGCGGCGTCCTTAAGTAGGGCTGGCTCCACCCTGTTTGGCACGCAGCCGTGCCAAGTGGCGCAGCATCCCAGCTGTTTCCTCCCTAAGGGCAGGGGGTAGAGATTCAGCTCTCGTCTCCCCCATTGTTTGTAGTGCCTGCTGTGCCGACCCTATTGGAACCGGCGAAGTTCCCTCCCCTCGATCTCGCCTCCTGCTGCTAGTATCTGTGTGTCAACGGCCCAGATCTCTCCCGCGGAGGATCCGGGCACGCCGCAAGTGGGTGCAGGCCCTGACAGCACACACACCCCACGCTCCCCCTGGCAGAAGGTGCGGGCGTGGAAGAGGCGAACCAAATGAGGGGTGTGGACCGCCAAGACCGGCTCCCAGAAACGTCGGTAGCCCTTCCAATCAACGAGGTAGTGCAAAACCCCCTGGATGATGTGGGAATCCAAGATAACAGACACCTCAAATTCAGGGTTCGCATCTACATCACATAAAGGAGTAGCGGGTGCCGGGACAGGACAAAGCGGTGGGTGGTAGGGTTTTGAAAGGGATACATGAAACACGGGGTGAATGTGCGCCCGAGGAGGCAGAGTCACCAAGAACATGACCAGGTTAATCTGACGGGCAATGGGAAAAGGTCCTAAGTATCGGTTATCCAGTTTGGACGACGGGCGGCTAGAGGGATAGTGCCACTGATTGACCCACACCAGATCACCTGTTTGATACGCTAGGGCTGTCTGCCGTCAACGATCCGCCACCTGCTTATATTGTTGTCGTGCTTGTTGCAGCATTGCCAGGGCGTGGGTATTAGCCTTTCAAAGATGAAACAGCATGGCTCTGGCAGCCGGAACGTCCAGGCCCGGGAATTCGGGGAATGCTAGCCTAGGGTGAAAACCATAAGAGACATGGAAGGGGGATGTACCTATGGAGGCGTTAGGGGAGTTGTTATATGCAAATTCAGCAAGGGGCAGAAAGCTGACCCAATCGTCTTGCAAATAGTCTATCAAAGGTATTGTTCCAGGGTCTGGTTCGTGCGTTCAACTTGGCCATTCGCTTGAGAGTGGTATACCATGAATGGGGCAAGTTTAACTCCTACTGCGGTGAAAAGGGCTCCCCAAAAGCGGGCGATGAACTGTGATCCGTGGTCATGATGGTAACAGGGAGTCCATGCAGCCAAACAACCTGCTGGAGGAACAACTGGGCCATCTGTTGCGCTGTAGGCAGCCCTTTACAGGGGATAAAATGCCCCATCTTTGTAAATTGTTAAATTGGTAACGATAACAAGAATCGTAGAGTACCCTTGTGACAGGGGCAGTTCCACAATAAAGTCGATATTGACCCGTTGCCATGGTCCTCGAGGTAAGGGGGTTAACTGGAGTAGGCCTATGGGGCGCCCTCGGGGTACCTTGGTACGACAACAAGATTGGAAAGTGCCCACGGACACAGCAAGGGATCCCTGCAATCACCGCAATCAGCACTATCCCCCGTGTAACCGCGGGGTTCCACTCAATGGAAGGAGGAAAACAACCCCTCAGGATAGTAGTTGGCCCTATGCATCCCAACAGGGGCGAGGCCTTATCATCATGGGGGGAGGGGGGAGCGGGAATACAACTTTAAGTGGAACCCCTCCACACATGCCCACCACCAAGACACACCCCACTTACCCACCACCACCTTGTACACAGTGCCCCAGGCAGGAAGGAAGGAGGTGAATTTCAGGTGAAGGGCAAACGGGGAAAGCTTTGTACATATGCCTTCATATCTATCCCTATTGTCGGCCACCAAAAATGCTGTTTCAGAAGGTGCAGGGTATGCTGCTGGCCGGGGTGCCCTGCCAATAGGGTGTCATGATGGGCCCATAATATTTCCAGGCAAGCTGTACGGGGGGCCGCAAGAGCATTGTTGTGCAAGGGTTAGTCGTTAGGACCACGTGCCTCGGTCGAGTGCACAAGTTCTTTCTTTACCAACCTTTTAAACTGGGCTGCGGTTATACCTAACACTGCAAACGTTCTTCGGTCCAGAAGGGTCTCTCTTCGTAACGCAGCATCAGGGTTGGTGTCATAACAGCAGGAAAGGGTGTCCGCTAGTGTGTTCTGTCGCCCTGGATAGTAGACCACTTGGAAGTGGAAACGAGCGAGGAAAAGGGCCCATCGGGCATGTCTTCTGTTCATAATGCGAGCGGTCTGTAAAAACACAAGATTTGTATGGTCTGTGATTATCTGTACCAGATGTGCAGCTCCTTCAAGATAATGCCTCCAAACCTCGAAGGCTGTTTTGATTGCCAAAAGTTCTCGGTCCAGAATAGTGTTGTTTCGTTCAGCCAGGCTCAGTTGGCGTGAGTAATATGCACAAGGCAAGTGAGTAGGAGTCTCCATTTGAGGTTGAGAAAGTACGGCTCCGACGGCGACACTGGAGGCATCTGTTTCCACAACAAAGGGTAAGGTAAAGTTTGGGTGTTGCAAGACAGGAGCTTGTGTAAAGACAGCCTTTACCTGTCCAAATGCTCGCTGTTGTTTGGGGCCCCAAGCATATGCCTGCCCCTTTTTGAGCAGTTTGGCCAGGGGGGCAGTTATTGCAGCATAGTTGGCAACATATTGGCGATAATAATTTGCGCTACCCAAGAAGCACTGGCGGGGTTTCACCCCTTGCGGGGGTGGCCAGGTTACAATGGCTTCCACCTTGTCTGGCTCCATCTGAATTCCCTGTGGAGAAATAATAAACCCCAGAAATGGAATAGCCTGTTGATGGAATACACATTTCTGTATTTTACAGTATAGCTGATTTTGCTTCAACCGAAGCAGGACATTACGTACATGTTGTACGTGTTCTTCTTTGTTTTGGGAGTACACATCTAGGTAGGCGATCATATGTTGGTCCAGTACATCTCGGAAGATATCATTGATAAAGTGTTGGAAGGCAGCAGAGGCATTAGCGAGCCCATAGGGCATTACTAAATATTCAAAATACACATACCTTGTATGGCAATTTTCCACTCGTCCCCCCGCCTAATGCGCAACAAATTATACACTCCTCGCAGGTTTAATTTTGTAAAGATGGTAGCTCCCTGCAGCCGGTCTAGCAGCTCCGGGATCAGGGGTAAGGGGTACCTATTTTTTAATAGTAATGGCATTAACTCCTCTATAATCAAGCCTTACCCCGCCATCCTTTTTAGGCACAAAAAACAGAGGAGCCCCCCCGGGAGAGGTCAATGGTCTGATGAAGCCTTTAGCTAAGTTTTCATCTATATAGTCTTTTAAGGTTTGGAGTTCGGGCCCGGAGAGAGCATAGATCCTGCCATAAGGTGGCGTGGTATCTGGCATTAAGTCGATAGGGCAATCATAACTCTTATGCAGAGGTAGTTGTAGGGCTTGTTGTTCCTTAAAAACTTCCTGGAGATCCTAGTACTCTGGGGGCAACATGGAAAGGTTGGAAGGAGTCGTGGCCCCAAGTAATGACATCTTAGGCTCTGGGGGGTTGGGAATAATACACTGGTGAATATAGAAGGGTGAGGAAAAGGTCACGACTTTGTATTGCCAAACTACATAGGGGTTATGTTGTATCAACCAAGGAATCCCCAATACCACCGGAAAGGCTGGGGTACACACTACGTCGAGACTCAGCTTTTCGTGGTGCTTCCCTATGGTTTCATGCACCCCCGCGTACAGGTGGTGATGGGGCCCAAGGTTTGTGGGGAGCCATCTATGGCAAAGACCCTTTCAGGTTTGGCTTTCTGCTGGACAGGGATGTGTTGTTGTTGAACTAAGAGTTTATCAATAAAGTTTCTTGACGCTCCCGAGTCTATGAGGGCTAGGACCACCAGGGGCCGAGTCTTAGAAAGAATTAAGGTAAGCGGAACTCAGAGCTGATCCACCCGGGCACCCTTCGGGCTGGAGCTCCCCAGTGCGGAAGGAGGGAGTCTCTTGGAAGTTACCAGGGCGTCTCCCTCCCATCCCGGTTCTTCCCGTTTCCCGACTCTCGTCGAGTAGGGCGTAATGCCAGGCAGACTCTGGCGAAGTGGCCTGCCTCCCCACAATAGAAACAGAGCCTACCTGACCGTCTTCGTTCTTGTTCATAGGGGGTTATGGGTCCTCGCGAAGCTCCAATCTGCATGGCCTTGGGTTCCTCCGTTCAACTAGCCTTGACCTTTCCGGCGTTAACCACCACCGGACGGACTATCCAGGAGCGGCCCCCCTCCTGCCGCCTCTCCCGCCTTCGTTCAGAGAGGCATTCGTTAATTTGCCAAGTAAGGTTTACCAGCTCTCCCCATTTCTCAGGTATCGTGGTGAAGGAGAGCTAGTCCTTAATATCATCACTAAAACCCTTGCAAAACAATACCTTCAAGACATTATCAGGCCAATTTAGTTCTATGGCCAATTGTTGGAAACGCGTTACATACTCTAGCAGGGGGCCTCGCCCCTGCCTCAATGACATGATGGCTGTTTCCGCATCTTCAACCCTATGTGGGTAGTCGAAGAGGAATCTAAATTCCCTAACAAATTTCTCAGAATCAGTGAGTAAGGGGCTATCTTTGGTGAGCAGGGGGGTGGCCCAATCCAGTGCAATCCCCTCCAGATGCCCTATAATGAAGGCTACTTTGATGGCATCAGTGGCGTATGTTGCTGGTTGCATTTGAAATACCAATTTGCATAGGGCCCAAAACCCCTGGAATTGGCACCTATCTCCACTGAACTTAGCAATAGGGGGATGCCTAGGTTCTTGACCCAATCCCCCTCCCTCCACCACTGGATGGGGTGCTACCACAACCACCGGTTCGGTGGCGGTAGCCACCGTATCCACCTCAACTCCACCCGCTGCTCCCTGCTCTTGTTTTTCTTTGATGTCCTTAATCTCAAAGGCCAGGGTCTGAATGGCCCAGGCCATTTCATCTTATTGGGCTGTTATGTCCATAGTAACGGCCGGAGAAACTGTTAGGTTAGGTAAGGGAAGGATTGGAAAGTGCCCACAGACACAGCAAGGGATCCCCGCAATCAACACTATCCCCCGTGTAACCGTGTAACTCAATGGAAGGAGGAAAACAACCCCTCAGGATAGTAGTTGGCCCTATGCATCCCAACAGGGGCGAGGCCTTATCATCATGGGGGGGGGGGAGGGGGGAACGTAACTTTGAGTGGAACCCCTCCACACACGCCCACCACCAAGACACACCCCACTTACCCCCCACCACCTTGTACACAGTGCCCTGGGAAGGAAAGAGGTGAATTCCAGGTGAAGGGCAACGGGGGAATGATAAACACCAGGTTCAAGGGATAGGGCTTCAGCTCACTCAGGTAGGAAGGGGTAGGAGGGGGCCTGGACCTCAGGGGTAGGGAAAAGGTGCCCCCCAGGTACTCCACACCACACTCCTTACACCCACTCACTCACCCACGACCTCGCTGATGTGATCACCACTCTCACTCAATCCACAGGCTCTCAGACTTCACTCTCTCTCTCGCTCAGGCTAGTTTCAGTCAACGACGCTCAGGGGTCAGTCTCACAGCGCTGCTGTTCTCCAGCAGCGTGTGAGTCCTGGCGGCGTTCTTAAGTAGAGCTGGTCCCGCCCTGTTTGGCACGCAGCCGTGCCCAGCGGCGCAGCGTCTCAGCTGTTTCCTTCCTAAGGGCGAGGAGCAGAGCTTCAGCTCCCGTCTTCCCCCATTGCTTGTAGTGCCTGCTGTGCCAACCCTATTGGAACTGGCAAAGTTCCCTCCCCATAATCTCCCCTCCCACTGCTAGTATCTGTGTGTTGGCGGCCCAGATATCTTCTGCGGAGAATCTGGGCACGCTGCAAGCGGGCATGGGCCCTGACAGAGGGAAGTCAAGAATCTTAATCCTTCCTACAGGAAGTGAACTGTCCCTTGGAATCTCTATGGATAGAAATTCTATGCATAATAGGGAAGTGTATAGCTGTGGGGCTATACTATCGACGCCCTGACCAGGACAGTGAGACTATGGGTGTTTTCAGACATGACACTAACCCCAGTTTAACCACACTTGAACTTTTCTTATGCATGTTGCAGAGCTGTATTGGAGCCCTATGCAGCCCTGCAACATGCATAAGAAAAGTTCAAGTGTGGTTAAAATGTGGTTAAACTGGGGTTAGTGTCATGTCTGAAAACACCCTATGAAATGTTAATGGAGATTAGAGAGGCTACTAAAGTCAAAACACAAAAATAATGAGTGACTTCAATTACCCTAGTACTGATTGGGTGAATGTCTCCTCTGGGTGTGATGCAGAGGTAAAATTTCTAGATGTCATAAAAGACTGTTTCTTGGAGCAGCTTGTCCTGGAACCTACGAGTGGAAAAGCTACTTAGGATCTACTCCTAAGTGGAGCACAGGACCTGGTGCAAGTGGTAACTGTGGTGGAGCTGCTTGGCAATAGCAATCATGTAATATAATTGAATCCAACATACTTATAGGAAGTAGAATGACAAATAAAACTACTGCAGTAATATTTAGCATAAACCTGGTGGAGAAGGTTTGGCTAAATTGGTGGTTTAGTGGCCAAAGCAATGCCACAGTCCTGCATATTTGGTTTAGGGCTGTGTAACTGTGGCAGGGCAGCTAATTCCCCAGCATGGCCTCTGGACATGCAGTAAGCCCTGTCACAAGTGTCAATATTTTAAAAGGGCTCCAGAGGTGATCCTGGAAACTACAGACCAGAGACCCTGATGTTGGTGCCAGGCCAACTGGTCGAAATGGTTGTTAAAGAACAGAATTACTGGGCATATTGATAAACACGACATAATGGGGAAGAGTCAACATGGATGTAGCAAAGGGAAGTTGGGCCTCACTAATCTATTGGAATTTTTTGAGGGTGTAAATCAGCATATGGATAAGGATGAACCGGTTAAGATAGTGTATTTGGATTTTCAGAAAGTGTTTGATAAGGTACCTCACAAGAAACTCTTGAGGAAATTAAATAGTCATGGGATAGAAGGCAGTGTCCTATTGTGGATCCGTGACTGCCTGGTTAAAGGATAGGAAGCAAAGTGTAGGACTAAATGATCAGTTTTCACAATGGAAAGAAGTAAATAGTGGAGTGCCCCAGAGATCTGTATTGGGACTAGTGGTGTTTAATACATTCATTAATTATCTGAAAAAGGAGTATAGAGTGAGGTAATCAAATTTGCAGATGACACAAAGTTAATTAAAACCTGAGCGGACTGTGAGGAATTTCAGGAAGGTATTGCAAGACTGGGTAACTGGACAACTAAACGGAAGATGAAATTCAATGTTGACAAGTGCAAAGTGATGCACATAGGGAAAAATAATTCAAACTATATGTACACAATGCTGGGTTCTAAATTAGAGGTTACAAATCAGGGGAAGGATTTTTGAATCATTGTGGGCAATATCCTCCGCTCAATATGCAGCAGTGTCAAAAAAACAAACAATGTTAGAAATGATTTGGAAAGGGATAGAGAATAAAACTGAAAATATCATAATCCCTGTATATAAATCTATGGTGCAACTGCACTTTGACTATTGTGTGCAGTTCTTTTGCCCAGCATCCTGTCTCTGACAGTGGCCAATCTTGGTTGCTTGGGAGAAGTACCTAACAGGTCACAATGGGGTGATCTAGTAGAACTAGAAATGGTACAGAGAAGGGCAACAAAAATGATAAAGGGTATGAATGGCTCCTGTATGAGGAGAAGCTTGATAGGTTAGGGCTCTAAGAGATGACTGAGATGGGATATGATAGAAGTTTATAAAATCATGAGTGGCGTGGGACAAGTAAATAGGGAACAGTTATTTATCCTCTCAAGTAGTACTTGAAACTAACTGGTAGCAGATTTAAATCAAACAAAAGAAAGTATGTTTTCACTCAACACACAATTAACTTGTAGAATTTGTTGCCAAAGAATGTGGACAAGGACAGTAGCATCGCTGGGTTTAAAATAGGATTGGATAAATTCTTGGAGGGTAGGTCCATTAACGACTATTAGCCAAGTAGGTTGGGGGATGTAACCTCTGTTGGGAGCTGGGAGTGAACAACAGGGAATGCATCACCCCATTGTGACCTGTTGGGCACTTCTCCCAAGCAACCGAGATTGGCCACTGTCAGAGACAGGATGCTGGGCTCGATGGATCGCTGGTCTGACCCAGGTTGGCACTTTTTATGTTCTTTAACAAAGTCTAAAAAGAGTTATTTACAAAAGCGACACACACACACAAAATGCGTCGGGGATTCTGCTGAGGTGGGGCACTGTTGGTGGGGAGCTAGGGATGGGGGAAATTATAACAGTTTGAGTTAAATGAAGCTTTAAGGCAGGAGGGTAATGCAACACCAGGCAATTACGGCCTAACAAAGAAACCAGGAGCCTGCTCCCAGGTGTGACGCTTGGAGAATTAGCACAGGGGCCTTTTTAATGTTTTTTTTCCTTTCCTCTTCTCTTTTGGCCTCATAGAATTTGGTTCTTGTTTCCACAGGAATTTGAGACATTCTTTAAACTCACAAGACTTTAAAAGGACTGGTTTTGCCTCCCCCTAACATCCCCACCTCCTATTTAGCCAAAGCTTCAAAGGTGAGGAGTTTCCTTTGTGTAATCTCTGCTTTAATATTTTTCCCCTTTCCTTGGCTCCCCCCACTCCCTGTCTCTCTCTCTCTCCCCACCCCCCCTTCCCATTCTTCTTGACCTCCCCGTATAGAATGGAGTCTGGAGGGTGAGTCCTTTTTAATTATGGCTGAGGAAGAAAAACTCACACTGTTTCTTTCTTGTTTTTTGAGGTGAGACCTAGGGGAGGGAGAGGCGTGGACTGGAATGTCTCTCTGTGCAAAAAGTGCAGTCAAGGGTATCACACGCCAAAGCAAAAGGGACTGGACACCATGGCCCCCATATTAAAAGCAAAATGACTTTCCCAAGGCTTTTCTCATCGGGCCGCTTAGTTCCAGGCCGACACTGGCTGGCAGCTTGAAAGGTCTTGTTGAGGGGGGGAGGAAGGCACACTGGGAGCCAGCTGGGGATGGCAGGGTCTCAATGCCGGCGAGATTAACTCACTAGAAAGGGAAGTAAGAATGGCACCTCTCGTGCAATTAATAAAGTTAGTGGGGCAGGGAGTCTGGGAATGCGAACTGGGGAGGCCGTCTCAGTCAGAATGAAAGAGCCGATGCCAGCGAGGCAAATTAGAGAGAAGCCCTAACCCCAGGAGCGTCTCCCTGAGGCCACCCACCCCGAGCTACAGCAGGGGAGGGGTTAGGGCAGATAGAACCTAGATCCCAACCAGCCTGAGTTGGGGGCAGCAAAAAGCAAGGCTGGCCAAGGGGCTATTGGAAATGCAAACTCTGGGTAGGCGGCTAGTGTGCAGAAACACTGCCTGTCATGCTGGACTGTGACCCTTATCACCAGGCCAGCATGACAGGCAGTGTTTCTTCAAGGCACCTGTTGTCCCGTCTTTGATAAACACATATAAGCCTTTCTGTCTTTGCAGTCTTTGTATGGTGCTTAGCGAATGGGGTATCTGGTCTGTTACTACTGCTGGAACTACTAGTAGCAGTACTCTTCTGTCAGGCTTTCCCTAGGTCCTCATCCCCTTAGTCTACTCCTTGCTTTTCTTATGGTCCCCTTCTCCTCTGTAACTAAGCTAAACACATGCGCCTTCATGGATATATTCCTGTCTCACCCTCTCTTGTCTCCCTCTTAGATTGTAAGCCCACTGGGGCAAGGATCTGTCTATAATTGATTATTGTAAAGCACGAGGTACATTGCTCGTACTATATAAATACAAGAAGAAGAAGACGACTGCTGCTACTACTACAGGTGTTACTACAAGTAGCAGTAGCACTGCTGCTACTATTACTATTACTACTACTTATTACCACTGCCACCACTACTATGAGAACTAATACAAAGTTTTTAAAATGGATTAGATATATTCATTAAAGATAGGTTCATCAATGGCTATTCCTGGTTTGGTTTATGTATGTAACCTCTGGCAGCCAGAGGATAGGAGAAAGTGACGGGATGAATCACTCCATTTCTGACCTGTTTTTGTACTCTTCCCCTAAAACCTCCAGTGATGACCACTGTTAGAGGCAGGATACTGGGTTAGATGGATCACTAGTTTTGCCCAGTATGGCAGTGACTATGGGGTGCTTTTAGACAAGCAGCTCCCCACCCACTATACATGGCTGTTTTTAAATGGGCACAGTTAGGGGATAGGTCCATGGGGGATGGGTGGAGTAACTACGCACCGCCCACCAAATCCAGGTGAGTGGGTATGGATTCAAACAAAAACTGGACAGGGAAGTCACAGGAGGGTCATGGGAGGTGACACCACCCATGCACCCAACCCTCCACACATCGAACATGTTCACTGTTACATGGACAGCAAATCACCCCCTGCAGGAATGAGAACATGGACAGCGCTGTTCATAACAAAACAATACGTATTTAATGTTGGAAATGCAAGGACTGTGAGATCATTGCATCCATTTGCCCAATGCAGAGTTTACAGAGGAGTGTGAGTAGCTAATCATCAATAAGCAGGCAGGAAGCATACTTAAGCTTAAGTAGCTTTATTAGGAAATACATGTAGGATAGGAAAGGCCTACATCTATGCTAAGTCCTAAGACTAGGTGTGTTCAAGAGGGAGGAAGGAAGCTCTCTGAGACACAAAGAGATGAGAAATCTCCTGGGGGAGGAGATTGACCAATCAGGTCCTGACAGGAGTAGGACAGATAGGATGGGGGAAGGGTTCCCTGATCTGTCTGTCTACTCCTGGTGTTTCTAGCAAACAAACAGGATGAGGTGCTTAGGGGGGATGCAACCAAAGGAATGTATTTCCAACACCCCTTCTCATCGTCCCGTGCACCGAATCATTTATGTGCACTGCTGACAATTCCCAATGCTTCTCGTAGCCTCTGGAAATTGTCTCTGGGTAGCGGTTTGGTCAGCACATCCGCTATCATTTCCTCTGTAGGACAATAAATCAGTTCAACAAGTCCTTTTTCTTGCGCTTCTCTCACATAGTGACGCTTGGTGTTGATGTGCTTCGACCTTGGCTTTATCTTTTCCATTTTCATAAGCTGAATGCAGCTTTGATTGTCCTCATACATCTCAGTTGGCTTTGGTTCATCTATTCCAAAGTCCTTTAGTAGTCTGTGTAGCCACACTACCTCTTGACATGCTTGAGTGGCTGAAATAAATTCTGCTTCTGTGGATGAAAGGGCAATTAATGACTGCTTCTGGCTAGTCCAACTGATTGCTCCGCCTCCATACAGAAATACATTTCCACTCACAGATTTGCAGTCAGTCTTGTCTCCGGCCCAGTCCGCATCCATATATCCCATCAATCTGGGGTTCTCGCTTGCTGGTAGTTTTAAGTTTAAATGCATTGTGCCCTTCAGGTACCGTGCTATTCTCTTGACTGCTATCCAGTCCCTTTGGGTTGGTGCACTTACTTTTCTGCTTAGTATTCCTACAGCAGCGGCAATGTCTGGCCTTGTGACGGTGGCTACATACAACATTTTGCCAATTGCAGTTCTGTACTGGTTGTCCTGTGGTAGGGGCTCGTCGTTGCCTTCCTGGCTTAGGAAATTTGTTTCCATAGGTGTCCCCACTTCATTAGCCTCTGTCATGCCTAGGCATTCTAAAATGTCCTTTATCTTTTGTTTTTGATTGAGAAGGAAACTTCCATCTTTTTCTCGTTCTATTTGTATTCCAAGATAGTAAGTGATACCTCCCAAGTCTTTCACCTCTATTTCTTTGTTCAGATTCCTGACGATTTCATCACAATCTCGTTTGTTTTCATGGCATACAATCAGATCATCCACATAAGTTAGAATGTATGTCCTCCTTTTATTTCTGAACCTTGAGTATAGGCAGGGGTCAGCTTCTCCCTGTATGAACCCCTCCTTAAGGAGCAATTGATTCAATTTTTCGTTCCAGGCTTTCGCTGCTTGCTTTAAACCATAGATACTCTTTTGAAGTTTGCACACAAGTTCCTCCTTCCCAGGTTCTTTAAATCCCGGCGGCTGCTGCATGTAGATATCCTCTTTGATATCACCATGTAGGAATGCAGTCTTCACGTCTAAGTGCTGCACTTCCATTTTTCTTGCAGCTGCTATGCTGAGGAGTGTTCTTATTGTGGTTTGCCTTACTACTGGAGCAAAGGTTTCGTCGTAGTCTTCGCCGTATTTTTGGGAATATCCCTTGGCCACTAATCTCGCTTTGTGGCGCGTGATTTCCCCTTCTGCATTATGCTTGGTCTTGAAGACCCATTTGCATCCAATGGCCTTTTTGTTTTCAGGTAGCTTTGTGAGTGTCCATGTTTTATTTTCATTAAGAGACTCAATTTCTTCCTTGGCAGCATCTCTCCATTTGCGCGCCTCACTGGTTTGCATTTTTTGAATGTCTTGCCATGTTGAGGGCTCCTGTGGTTCCTCCACTTTTGCCGCGTAGGAGAATCTCGCTGCTGGCACTCCTTTGTTGTGTCTTTCAGAACGTCTCACTTCTGGTTCTGGTTCTGCTTCAGCTTCAGTTTCAGTATCAGCATCAGTGTTATCTTCTGGTTCCAGTTCTGGTTCTGCTTCAGTTTCAGCATCAGCATCAGTGTTGGTGTCAGTGCCCCCTTCTGGTTCAGGTTGATTGAACATGGTCAAATCAAATGAAACTTCAGCTTCCTCTTTTATCTGCAGTTCTGCAGTCTTTTTCTGTCTTGATGAACTTGGCCTCATTAGGTCTGGCATTTGATCAGTGCTTCCCTTTTCATTTTCATCAAAATAGACCACACTGCTTATCTTCACATTTCCAGTGTCAGTGTCCATTACTCTGTATCCCTTGCATCCTTGTGCATAGCCAACAAGTATCCCTTCTTCACATCTGGTGTTAAGTTTGGTCCTTTTGGCCTTTGGGATATAAGCATAGGCTTTAGAGCCAAACACTCTAATGTGCCCCACACTGGGCTTGTTCCCATGCCATAGTTCATAAGGTGTTGCTTTTGCACCTTTGGTTGGGAGCCTGTTCTGCAGGTATGTGGCAGTCATTACTGCTTCCCCCCAGTATTTGTTTGGCAGATTCGCATCCAAAAGCATACATCTCGCCATCTCTATGAGAGAGCGATTTTTTCTTTCTGCTACTCCATTTTGTTCTGGTGTATGCGGGATGGTTGTCTGGTGTTCAATTCCTTTTTGCTTCAAAAATTCTTTCATCTGTTTTGAAACATATTCACCTCCATTATCTGACCTTAGGATCTGAGGTGATCTTCCAAACTTATTGCTGGCTCTTGCAACATATTCCTTAAATTTCTCCAGCACCTGACTTTTCTCTTTAATCAAGTAAGTGAACGTGAACTTGGAAAAATCATCTATGAAAGTCAATGCATACTGGTTTCCTGCAATTGTTTTTGTCTTCATAGGACCACAGATATCACTATGAATGAGCTGTAGGGGGTGCTGTGTGGCTTCCTCCTTGCTCTGATGAAAGGAGGGCCTAGTTCCCTTTCCTTTTACACAGCAAACACATCTCTCATCTTTAGTTGCACATGAGTTCATTTTAAAATGTTTAACTAGGTCTGGAAGTGCATGCAACACATCTGCATTTCTATGGCCCATCCTTCTGTGCCATTTGCTTTCACAGTTCTTATGTCTGCAATCTTTTGCAGCATTTGCATACTGATCCTGTTGCAAGCAATCTACCTTGAATAGGCCATTTGAATCCAGCATTCCTCGCATAAAAAGCTCCTTTTCCTTTGAAATTCTGCAATATTTCCCTTCAAAATGCACTGCAAAACCTTTCTGTACAGCATACTTGACACTTATAAAATTATGATCCAATTCTGGGACATATAGAGCTTCTTCAATGGTAACTTTCATTTCCTCACCGTTTCCCAGATGACATATGAGTTTAGCCCTGCCTCTTCCTTGACAATAAACTTTCTCTCCATTAGCCAATCTTATAGGAGTTCTATAAGTCCTATCCAGATCAATAAATCTGTCTTTGTCCTTTATAAGATTTTTAGTTGCTCCAGAATCAACAAAGAAATCATGTGAAGCAGTCTCACATTCTATTCCTTCCACATTTTTAAGTTGAGATGCTTTTTCCTCAACCAGGCTGAAAGCCCTATCATGGCTCCCTTTGTTCTTTGCAGAGAAGCTGGGAACTTCTTGCTTGGTGCATTGATATGCGAGATGCATGGTTTCCCCGCAATTGAAGCAACACTTAACTCTTGCAGATCCTTTTGAATTTGCAAAAGGCTTCTTGTTCTCAGCTGCCTTGCAGGCAAGCTGTGAGGAAAAGTTTGGCTGTTCATTAGTTTGAGCCATATTAAATTCCTCAAGTTTCTGAATAACAACATCCAAAGATAGGTTATCCTGCATTTCTATTATCTGACAGACTGTTTGAAAAGTTGTTGGTGGTAAAGAGTTCAGCAGAAATGCCACTATCAATTCATCTGGTAAATTCAGCTTTTGATTTTCCAGTCTCCTGACTAGTTCAAGCAGGCCATTAACATGAGCTGAAAAATCTTCACTCTCATCCATTCTCATATTACAAAGTCTTTTAAGCATTTGTATCTTTGATATATTTGACTTCCCTTGATACAGTCTCTGTAAAATTTCCCACATATCTTTTGCAGTTAACTTGTCATGTATGTACACATGTAAACGCTGACTCACCGACATTGAGATGATTGCCATAGCTTTGTCATTTTTCTCATCCCAGAGTTCTTGTGCTGCCCCTGCATCTGTAGGTCTGTTGGACTCCAGCATTTTCCTTAGGCCTTGTCCTCCCAGTGCCATCCTTGCATTATGACTCCAAGCTTCATAGTTTGTTGCTCCAGTGAGCCTCTCTGGAATGGAGACCTTCAGCATAGAATCCATGGTCACAGAGACTAAAATCTTTCTTTTCTTTTCTGCCTTTAAGATTAATGCTAGCACTCAATTTTACTCACTCTGCGCTGCCTTTTGGGTGTCTGGGCCCATAACCCTGTTGGAAATGCAAGGACTGTGAGATCATTGCATCCATTTGCCCAATGCAGAGTTTACAGAGGAGTGTGAGTAGCTAATCATCAATAAGCAGGCAGGAAGCATACTTAAGCTTAAGTAGCTTTATTAGGAAATACATGTAGGATAGGAAAGGCCTACATCTATGCTAAGTCCTAAGACTAGGTGTGTTCAAGAGGGAGGAAGGAAGCTCTCTGAGACACAAAGAGATGAGAAATCTCCTGGGGGAGGAGATTGACCAATCAGGTCCTGACAGGAGTAGGACAGATAGGATGGGGGAAGGGTTCCCTGATCTGTCTGTCTACTCCTGGTGTTTCTAGCAAACAAACAGGATGAGGTGCTTAGGGGGGATGCAACCAAAGGAATGTATTTCCAACATTTAAAACAGTATAAATGAACAAAACAAGAAAACTAGAGACACCTCTCCCGGGTCCTGCTCCACCAAGTGCTCTGGGCTCAGCACCAAGTGCTCAGGGTACTGTGTACCCAGAAGCAGATGTCCAGGACCACCTAGAGGATTTCCCCCTGTTCCTCAACACTCCTGGATGCTCCTGGACATTAGTTCTTGCACTGAAGGAGAGAAAGAAAGAAAGAAAGAAAGAAAGAAAGAAAGAAAGAAAGAAAGAAAGAAAAATCCCCATGAAGCATGCCCTTCTCAGGACACATCCCCTGTAGCCCACAATGGATAAAGGGTGAGGGATAGGAACACATGAAGTAGGGTCACTCGCATATCTCCGGGTACTCCCTTGCTCCCTCCCTGAAGTCTGCTGCCGCCGACTGGAGGTCCACAGCGATCTCCGCCAGAAGATATAGGGCCTTGACAACAGCCTCTGTGACAGGAAAAAAATACATGTCCCATATGAATACATGGGGTAGATGAACAGAACACGCCCTCACACAGCCCATACATGCAACCCCAAGTGCTCATAGGTAGCTCTGAGGCCTTGGGCCGGACAATCCATAATCATTGCTACACCTGCCCATCATGGAGCACAATGCAGGTGTTTCAGGGCATAGCCTAACAGGGACAAGATCAAGGTGTGGTATACTTATGGGGCTGAACACCTCCTCCTCCTCCCACCACCATGGCGCTGTTGAGCCAAATGAGGGCACATGGAGGGGTGGGACCAGGAACATGACTAGGCCACACATGGATCATCACAGCGAGGCTAGGGTGAGAGAAAGGGGTGGGACATTAACACACACAACAGTCCACAGACAAAGGGTAACCCCAATAAAAAGTCACACAGAGGGAGCACCCTATCCCATTTGTGAAGGCCATCCATTGGCAGCCATGGCTGATGGAATGGGTGCAGCGCTTCAACAACTCTTGCAGACGACTGAGGTGCTGTGCAGGAGCATCTGCAATTTTCGGAGGGCATGCATACTGTGGTTCCAGCACGCAGCCAAGCACTGAACCTCTATGTTGGACACACAGAACAGTCTCTACCGCAACAGCGCATCTCGCAGATGGAGAAGGGCAGGGATGTGATTGCGGGCAATAAGGAGTCCAAACAAGCCAGGTGGAGGCGGATGAATGCCACGATGTGGGAGGTTTCCCTTGCATCCTGGTTCCTGACAACAAACATTGCTCTGGTCACCTACGGCATTTGCCAAACCGTCCCCACAGAGAGACGGGTGCGGGTCCAGTTCCGGAGCGAGGACTGGTGAGAAACCATCCTGGGCATCTGGGGGGATGACCAGTGGACTGAGCATTTCAGAATGCCACGCAGTCTACTATCCTGCCTTGCTGGTATCCACTGGCCACACTTGGAGAAGGAGACTACCAACATGAGGGACCCCATTCCAGTGGGAAAGTGCGCGGCCAGAGCTGTTTGGAGGCTTGCAACTCCCGATTCCTGCCACAGTGTGGCAAAGCAGTTTGGAGTGGGAACCTCCACGGTTGCTAAAATCCTCACTGAGGTGTGCACGGCCATTGTGGAGGGACTGGAGGAGGTGATCCAGCTGGTTGAGTTTGAGGAGGTGATCAATGGCTTTACTGCAATGGGCTTTCCCCACTGCATCAGGGCCATAGACGGGACCCATATTATGATAAGCCCAAACAGCAAGGATGACTATCTCAGTAGAAAGTGCCAGTTCTCCATGTCCCTGCAAGCCGTCCTGGACCACAATGTGGATGTCTTTACCCGAGTCTCGGAAAGAAACCAAGATACAAGAATCCTCTGAACATCACAATTATCTGTGAAGATGTACATAAGGGAAATTGCCCCTAATATATACAGGGTTATCGATGGCATGCCCATGCATCCCGTAGATCCGGCCTATCCAATCACGTCGTGGTTGATGAAGGCATACCCCATGTCATGAACACCCGTACAGGTGATCTTTAATGCCAAGCTGGTTTCCATCCAACGCGTTGTAGAACGGGCTTTCAGAGTTGTAAAAATGTATTTATTTATTTATTTGTTCCAACATTTGTATCCCCCCCTCTCCTGTCCAATGGCAGCTCAGGGTGGTGAACACCACATAATAAAAACATAATAGAAAAACATAAAATATAATATAAAATATCAGTTAAAAACCAATAAAACAGCAGAGGCCCGAGAAAATAAATACCACTTAACCCCCGACCAAAAGAAAAAAAACCCTACCCACTACCCACCCCCCTCACCAAATGCCTGGCAAAACAGCCAGGTTTTAAATTGTATGTGAAAGGAGGGGAGATTCGGAGACAGACAAATCTCTACCAGGAGGGAAATCCATAGCTATAGCACGGCCACTGAGAATGCCCTCTCGAACACCGCCACTTGGGAAACTCGGGGGACATCCAAAAGGACGGCCCTGGCCAACCACAGGGGCCCATCCAGAACACCCGGTCCCGCGGGTAAGTGGGGCCCAGGACATATAGGGCTTTAAAGGTAATAACCAACACCTTGAATGAGCCCGGAAAACTATAGGCAGCCAGTGCAGAGAGTGGAGCACAGGTGTTATGTGCTCCCAGCGGCCCATCCCTGCAAGGAGGTGAGCCGCCGCATTCTGCACTAACTGCAGCCTCCAGGTCATCACCAAGGGTAGCCCCACGTAGAGCGCAGTGCAGTAATCCAATCTCAAGGTGATGAATGCATAGATGATGGTAGCAAGATCAGAGCTTGAAATATGGCTGGAGAAGTTGGACCAGATGGAATTTACCAAACGCACTCCTCACCACAACTGCCACCTGGGCATCCCTGTGCAGCTCCGAATTTAGGAGCACCTGTTGTGGAATCAAAATGAATTTGATCTGGCTAAGGCCCCCATACTAGAGATAGTGGCATGTGTGCTGCACAAAATCTGCAAGACCCAAGGGTGTCCTCCATTATCCTCTTCTGCCACCTGTAATGATTCCGTGCCCCTGTTCCAACAGAGCCGCGGTGGCGCTGAGCGGTGCTAATCTCACTGGAACCAGGATGCCCTTGCTCGCCACATTGCCCATATGCAGGGCGGACAGTGAGTAGGCAAATGCTTCCCCAACACCCTCCATGGTCATTTCACTGTATATAATGAAGGTACTATTGTTTATGGGCATATATGTGTGTTGTTTCTTTTTAAATACTCCATTGGGCGTATTTTTATACTCCTTTTTTACTACAGCCGTTGGGAGGGCTGTCCTTGCATTTCAGATGGGAACCCAATGGTGGGGAGCCCCGTGCCCATTGTCCGATCAATATCTTTGGGGGCAAGGGGATTGCGTTTCACATCTGTGGCCCATACTCTCCCTTCTTGGACATGATCCCTGGGCCTACCATTCAATCTGGTGGCCCTTTCCACCTTGGGTGGAAATGCCCTAGCACAACTCTATGGGTGACTGGACATGGTGCAGATGGCGATGAGAGGGATTCCAAGAATGGAACGGTGGCCATGATCTCCCTATCCATATGAGGGACCCGATCCACCTCACCATGGACCGGCATTGTGCACCGGGCCAACCCAGGGGATGTGGTAGGGGTGGGAGCAGAGCTGATGCTTGCCTGTGATGGGAAGGCATAACTGTCAGCTGTCATCTGGCTCTCCCTCTGCAGCTGCTTGATAGGGCACCATCCCCCATCACTCCCCAGGGTCCTGCTGGCTTGACTGGCTTTCAGGGGGGATCATGGCTATGGCCCGCCTGGTTCTTCTGGTGGTGGTGGGACTTGGGGGTTATAATGGATCATAAAATGACTATGAGTCATCAATGTGATGCAGTTGTAAAAATGGCAAATGCTATCCTGGGATATATTAGGTGTGATATTAACAACAGGGATAGAGAGGTATTGTTGCCTCTGTATAGGGCTCTGGTGAGACTGCATCTGGAGTACTGTGTTCAGTTCTGGTCACCCGTGTTTAAGAAGGATGAACTTAAACTGGAATAAGTGCAACGTAGAGCTACCAGGATGATTAGAGAGATGGAGGACTTAGCCTATGAGATGAGACTGAAGGAGCTTGGCTTATTTAGCCTATCAAAAAGAAGGCTGAGGGCAGATAGGATTACACTGTATACATATATCAGGGGAGTTAATGCAATAGAAGGGGAAGATTTGTTCAAACTGAAAGGGAGCGTGGGTACAAGAACGAATGGATACAAGCTGGCTATCAGTAAGTTTAGGCTGGAAATTAGAAGAAGGTTTTTAACAATTAGAGCAGGGACTGAATAAGCTTCCAGGGGCAGTTGTGGAAGCAAAGAATCTGAATAGCTTCAAAATGGAGTTGAATAAATTTATGGCATAGATCTTGTGAGCAGTTTTAATTATTTGATGTTGCAGGACAAGATGTTTCAGCTCCCCCCCCCCCTTTCTTCCTGTAGCATCAGAGTAGTCTGCAGCTGGAGGTGGGACTGTTGGGGTTTTTCCCCGTGCGGGGAGGTGGGGTGTGTGTGTGGGTCATGGGAGCATCCACCCACCCACTGCCTCTTTTACACAGATATTTGCAAGCACGAGGGAGGGGTAGACCTGCATGATAGTGTCTCGTTTAAAAACAGCCCATGTTGCAGGGCTGCCCTATGGGTGCCCTGCAATGTGTATAATGGGTGGGATGGTGTTTGTCTAAAAGCACCCTGTCTTCCTATCTCCACCCACCCANGCCCTGCAATGTGTATAATGGGTGGGATGGTGTTTGTCTAAAAGCACCCTGTCTTCCTATCTCCACCCACCCACCCACCCCAACATACACATTTGTCCAAGATAACTCTGTTATGAAGACAGAACTATCATCCCCTCAGAAAAAGAGCTGGACTACTACTCATTTCTATAGTGCTACTAGGTGTAAGCACCACTTTACAGTCACAGATTTTTTGGGGAGCCAGGTCCCTGCCCAGTGGGCTTACAATCTAAGATGGACAAGGGTGAGGGGAACACAAAGGGAAACCGATTCACAAATATTCCCATTTACAGATGAGGCTCGCCAAAGGCCATACAGCAATTTCATGACTAGACCAGGATTTGAACTGTGGCTTCTCAGATCCAAGCTCAGCACTTTATCCACTACACACACTGGCTCTAGATAATTCTTGAGGCCCCTTACAAGTTACAATCCTATGATTCTATCCCAGTTAGGAGGAGGATTCCAGCTTCAGAATATACTGGCTTGCTTGCATCTGAGGCCCTTTTCACACAGACACCCTAACGCTGATAAAATGGGTGTTACATTTTATTATACATGTTGCAGAGCTGCAGGTGTGCTCTATGGGTGCCCTGAAACATGTATAATAAAATGTAACACCCATTTTATCAGTGTTAGAGTGTCTGTGTGAAAAGGGTGTCATCCCAGCCATAGATCAGTTTGGGCTAGGAATTCCCTGGATTTAATTTCTGTGCAGTATGGATGTGTGGAGCCCCACAGCCCTATTTCCTACTGCTCCGTTGCTTGTGTGGCTAATTTGTATTGGTGCAAACTGAGTGTAAAAACCTTGCTAGTTCAGAATGGCAATGTTCTGTCTGCACTCACCTTAGACTGGTGTAAAATGGTTGTGTCCACAGTGCAGGGCAATGGGGAATCAGGAGTCCTGGGGCAGGTGGTTTTGCGCACTCAGTATGCATGGAGCAAACATGCATTAGGTGGGAAGACTTGACAATTAACAACCTTCCCTACTAGCCACAGACCCTCAGTTCTATTGCCAGCAGCCACCTAGAGTGGACAGCACAGCTGAAGCAGTAACAAGCATCTGCAGCTCAGAGACTGGAGGCTAACAGGAAAGAAGGAGCAGGGAAGGAAATGGCTTGGCCACACCAGAACATCTGACATCCAGCAAGACCCAAACTATGGGCACTTTGCTTTTCTCGGTCGAGTGCCATTGTTACCACCCAGCAGGGCGCGAAATTTCTGGTTGCCAAGTCGCCATTGGCGACCAGAAAATAAGGGCTGGCGACCTGCCCCTAATGCGGCTGCCCAGCCGCCTGTCCCGCTGAGTTTTGGGGTTTTTTTAAGTTGCGGCAAATTTAAAAAAACACCAAACTCAGCGGGACAGGCGGCTGGGCAGCCACTGCTCTGCCTGTGTCCCCCTGCAAGCTGCGCCTCCTCACGCCCCGCCTCACGTCACGCTGGACCCACACCCGCTCCACATGCAGAGACCTGGAAATAAGTATGGCTATGTGATAGCCGTACTTCCGGGTCTCTGCCATGTGGAGGGCTCCTGCATGGCTCACTGCATGGGGGGGCAGCCTGGGCCCTGGCCGGGGCTGCAAGTACCAGCCCAGCCCCACCACGCCTCCTCCTCTCTGGCCTGAGAGGAGGCGGCACTGTGGGGCCTGGCCCGGTACTTGCAGCCCCCCCCTCCAGGCTGCCTGGCTATGTCTGCTCATGGTGCCGTGGTGCCCTGGCTGGCTGGAGCCGCTCAGGCGGCTCGGGAGAGGAGTGGCCGGTCAGTCAGCGGAGCTGAGGAGGAGGCAGACGCAGCAGCAGCCCAGCAGGTAAGACTGCCCCCAGCGCCCAGCCAGCACCCATAGCCACCAACCCCTCTCTGGCCTGCATGCATGTCCCCATCCCGTTTCCCCTGCTTGTCCCCACCCCTCATCCTCGCTGTCTCCATCCCCACTGTCCCCACTCACCCATCCCTGCTGTCCCCATCCCTGCGGGGGATGAGCCATGATTAAGTGTGAGTAGTTTTTAGTAGCTATTAAAAGGTATGTGTGCAGATGAGGAACAGTTATTTGTGCACAAATATGCAAATGTACATATTTGCATAAATAGGTGGTGGCTAATTATGCAAATTTGCATTTTATTTTAGCCTTGGCAACCAAGAAATTTTTTTGGCTACTAGACTTAGATCTGAAATTTCATGGCCTGCCACCCAGAGAGGCCTATAGATGCGCAGGGTAAAATTAGAATAAAGGTAACTTACCTCTGGTTCTTTGGGTTAGATTAAGTTCAGAATGGTCTTTAGGTAGCCCTGTAATAACATAAAGGAATACAGTCAACCCATATTTAAATGGGGAAAGTACATGGTGGTGTGTCTTGGAATAGAATTCATGTGTTGCATTCTTCTAGCTTGAATCTTTCCTTAGGGAATTCAAACTGGACCAATCAAATCACGCCTTTATTGACCAATTGAACTGACCACTTTACGTTTTTAAATGTATCTGGTTTTGCTTAGTCTATGAAATGTTGCAATTTCAATGCCTAGCTTGAGGAGTAAGCTTTGTGACTCTATGTAATGAAACATAAAGTTCTCACTCTGGTCGGGAGTGTAGTGTTGCCTGCAAAACTGGGCAGAGTTACTGGATATAGAAGAAGGGTGAGGTCTGGCTTAGGGACTCTCTCCCTCACACCTTTCTGGTGACTTGGTGGAGAAGAAGCTACCAGAAAGAGCAGTGAATTTAGAAGAAGCTGCCTTAAGGAGTGGTGAATTTCACTCAAACTGCCTGCTGTTTTCACTGCATCATCTATGCGTGAAAACAGACATGATGCTAACCACCCTTTAACCACCCTTGGTGGTCATTTATGCATGTTTCAGGGCTGCATAGGGCACCAATACAACCCTGCAACATGCATAAATAACCACCAAGGGTGGTTAAAGGGTGGTTAGCGTCATGTCTGTTTTCACCCTATGTGCCCTCTCTCTCTCCTGAAGTATTTTGTTCACTGATTTTCAGTAGTGAAATTGTATATTGCACTGTAGTCTTTGGCTGGGCTTTTTCTTTTGCGGCTTCTGGGGAGTGAGAGATATCCCCAGCTTTGTTTGATCAGCTCCAGACTATTCACTTGAGTGAAATCACCACCCTACTTGGGGGCGGGGAGTATACCAGCTATTTGGGGCTGCCACTTTACAGCTAGCAAAATTCAGGGCAAATCATGGACGATGATGGGAAGACACAAATTTGGGTTTCATCCGCATAACACAGTTCACTTAATGGCATCTGGTTTGCAACTGAAGGAGCTGTATGTGCACTGGTCTACTACAACTGCTGCCCAGACAGGAGAAAACTGCCAATTGTTGGCCACCTGGTACTGCCTCACACCTTTGTCACGGGGTTGGGGTCTACTACCCCACATTTCTGGGTTAGGTGACTCATTTTCCCACACTTACAGCGCACCTGAACCAGTTCTCTCTCTCTAGTTGATTCAGTCCTGCAAAGGGGACAACACTTTTGTCATCCAAACTCCCAGAGACTTCCCATTCATAGACTCTTTCTCTCTCTGGGTTCGCACGTGCTTGAAGGCACGAGTTACTCAGATTGTGTTCCCCAATGTAAGATAACAGAAAACACTTCTTAGTGAAAAAGAAAGCTTATTGATTACATAAACAAAGATAGTTTGAACGCAGAGTGGCAAATAAAACAAAAGTGAATAACACAATCCTAATCTGTTTGAGTAAGTCCCTAGTTTGTTAATATCTTACCCTATAGAAGTCCATTCTCAGCCCGATGTAGTGGGCTGGGCCTTTGTCCCCAGCTTTGTTTGATCAGCTCCAGACTATTCATTTGAGTGAAATCACCACCCTACTTGGGAGTGGGGAATATACCAGCTATTTGGGGTTGCCACTTTACAGCTAGCAAAATTCAGAGCATGTCACTGCTGGCACCGCGGGGAGCATGTAAATACTACTCGCGTGGCTTTTCTCTCAACGTGGGACTCAGGAGGTGCTTTTCAGCGCCTCGTATAAAAGCGGCCATAGAGACTCTACTAGGCAGCATGACCGGCGGTGCTCCGTAGCCACTGCTAGAGGATGGAGGTTAAAGGGGCTGTGTGAGGATGGCTGTGAGTAGCTCTTGCCTGGTGGGAGAGGCAGCATGGAGGAAAATTAAGCATAACGGGGTTTGTCTGAGAATGCAAAAAAAGGTGATAAAGGCTGGCCTCATGGGAGGAGTCAAATCTGGCAGGGTGTCAGGAAAGGATTCTTGATTGCAGGAAAGGATTCTGGTAACTGGCGTTATTTTAATTAGGCCTGTGTTTTTGAAACTAACATCTGACTTGGTTCTAAACTAGAACAGTATCAAAAACAGAAATTACAAATTCAAAATAACTTTAATGTGCATAGTTGATCTGTTCTAACATGAACCAGCAATCTTTAGATCCCCCTGAATCTTGAAATCTGTGTCAGAATCAAGGGTGGTTGTAAACAGCAAAGTCATTTTCACCCCTCAAAAAATAAATTTGTTTTTAATTTTGCAATCAAAATGATGTTTCAAATTTTTTAATATCAAAATATTATTTCCATTAAGATGATAGAATCTGAAATATTGTTTTGGTCTTGTCAACACTCAAACATTGACCATATCAAAATGAAATTTTCAATGTGAAAGTAAATCTTTAACATTTTTGTGAAATTTTTGAAAAATTTCAAAAATCACAAACTTTGGATCCACTCAAAAAATACTAGAACTAAGACATTCTATTAAATTAACTGGCAGCAGATATAAAACAAATAAAAGGTAGTACTTTAAAACTCAATGTTCAAGTAACATGCGGAACTTGTTGCCAGAGAATGTTGTGAAAACCAACAGTGTAACTGGGTTTAAAAAAGCAGGATTGGATAAGTTCTTAGAGGATAGTAGGCCCATAAATGGATATTAGTCAAGTTGGCTCGGGGACATAACCTCTGACTGCTGGAAGTAAATACCAGGGAATGGATCATCACTCATTATGACCTGTTGTGCACTTCTGGGAAGCAACCAAAGGCATACACTGTCAATAATGGGATGTTGGGCTGGATGTTCCATTGGTCTGACTCAATATTTATTTATTATTTATTTAGATTTTATATACTACCCTTCCCCTAGGACTCAGGGTGGCTTACAATATATATAAAAACCACCACATAAAATATATTAAAATCCCTTTAACAAACCCCTCCTCATTGTGGCACTTATGTTTTTATGCATCTAATTTTGAGATATAAGTGTTGAACCAGCTCTATTCTGAATGCTGCAAGCAACTCAAGCCACTTTCTGGATGAACAAAGAAACATGGGATTATTTTGGATTATTAAACAGTCATGGGCCAATTATGCTTCAATGGACTCTCTGGACATGTGTGTCTGTCTCATTTTTACCTGACTCTCTGTTCCTCTCTCTCTCTTCCTCTGGACCTGCTGAACTGAAGGAGTTTGTAAGATATAGTGCTCTGATTAGCGTTGGGACCCCGGGGTAAATACCGGATACCGGATTTACCGGTTTCCGGTTCTCAAAGAACCGGATTCCCGGATTAAATCCGGTATACCGGTACTGGTTTTATTTCATTGAGTTCAATGGGGCACTGTGTCCCCATTGAAATCAATGAAATAAATACAATTCCTCCCCCCTCCCCCTCCCAGGCTGCGCGGGTGGAAGGGGGGACACCCCCCACCCACCCTGCCCAGACTGGATTTTTGTTTAAAAAAAGAGCCCACCCCCCAGCACCAGCAGCCGCGGCGTCCCCGAAGCCGCCGGTAAGTATAGAC
>QEPC01003915.1:493597-503892 GCA_003113815.1 Sphenodon punctatus | reverse complement strand
GGGAGACCAACGGTATACGTAACCTTGTTTAGTTGTCGTAGGATGGGGTAGGGACCTATATATGTATCGTCCAACTTAGTGGAAGGGCGAAGAGAGGGGTAATGTTTTCGTCTAACCCAGACTAATTCCCCTACTTGAAATATAGGGGCAGGTTTCCTATGTTTATCGGTCGTGGCCTTATAACGCTGGCGGGATTGTTGGAGGTACTGTTGGGCTTTCCTTTGGATTTGTTTAATCTGTCGGACCAGGGCTCCTGCAGCAGGCACGGTAGTAAGGGGTGACCCTGGCAGTCCTAAGGCGGGATGGAAGCCATAAGAAACAAAAAATGGTGAGTTTCCTAAAGAGGCGTTAGGGCCATTATTATAGGTGAACTCTGAAAGAAGAAGATGGTCAGTCCAGTCATCCTGTAGATAATTGCAAAAGCAGCGGAGATATTGTTCTATATGTTGATTTGTTCGTTCAACTTGCCCATTTGCTTGGGGATGGTAAGCAGTAGTTAATTGAACTTTAATGTCCAAAAGTGCACATAATGCCTTCCAAAACTTGGAAATAAATTGAGGGCCTCAATCGGAGACGATTTCCCCGGGGAGTCCATGGAGCCGAACAACTTCTTTCAATAAGTACTTGGCGGTAGTTGCGGCCGTGGGTAAGCCAGGGCAAGCTATAAAGTGTCCCAGCTTGGTAAAATAATCTATGACAACCAAAATGGCCATACACTGATGGGAAGATGGTAGGCTGACAATGAAATCCACTGCAATCCGTTGCCAACATCCCCTTGGGGTAGGGGTTAATTGTAGCAAACCTACTGGCAGGTGGCGTGGAATTTTCGTCTGTGCACACACAGAGCAACCACGAACATATCTTTCTACTTCTTGACGGATTCCTGGCCACCAAAAGGTCCTTTGGATAAGGGCAAGAATTCGTTGATACCCGGGGTGTCCAGACAAGGGAGAATCATGATGGGCCCATAGGACCTGCGGGTGATGCTTGGGGGGAATTCCGATAAATTCCTGATGGTAGCGCAGGGCATCCTTCTGGGTACAACCAGGTGTAGGAGGTACGTGGGAACTTTCTTGTTGAAGGTCCTGCAAGGAAGGGAGTGTGGCGGCAAATACCCCTTTGGGGAGGACCGGCTCAGGAGGAGGAGGAGAAACATCTTTGGCTTCTTCGCAGCGTGAAAGGGCATCCGCCATCATATTTTCAGAGCCCGGACAATATTGTATTAACACAAAAGCGGGAAAAGAACAAGGCCCAACACGCATGTCGACCATTGGTGATACGAGCAGTCTGGAGATAGACCACAAAAATTTGACCTGTTACCACTAATATCGGATGAGGTCCACCTTCTAGAAAATGCCTCCATGCTTCAAATGCGGCTTTAATGGCCAAAAGTTCTTTATCCAAGATGGTATAATTCTTCTCGGAGGGGGACAATTGCCATGAATAATAGGCGCAAGGTAACCTCTGTTTCTGGCCTTCTATCGTTTGGGTAAGGACCGCCCCGATCGCCCGGTCGGATGCGTCAGCTTCTACGATGAAGGGTCGTGTTACATCAGGGTGTTGGAGCAGTGGGGCCGAAAGGAAGGCTTCCTTTAACTGCACGAAAGCTCACTGTTGTAGGTCGGACCAGTGATAGACTACTCCCTTTTTTAGTAATTGAGTCAAGGGAGCTGTCTTTTGGGCATAGTTGTCAATATACTGACGGTAGTAATTAGTACTACCTAGAAATCGTTGTAGTGCTTTGACTGAGGGGGGGGGCTGGTCATCGGTGAATCGCTGCGATCTTGCTTGGATCCATCTGAATTCCCGTGGCAGATACAATAAATCCCAAGAAGGGAACTGTGGTGGCATGAAATAAGCATTTTTCTAGCTTGCAATACAGTTTGTGGGTCTGTAACCGGGAAAGTACTATCTGTACTTGCTTCATATGGTCCACCAGGGATGAGGAGAAAATTAAGATGTCATCGAGGTAAACCACCAGGAATTTGTCTAAGAGGTCTCGAAAAATATCATTTATGAAATGTTGGAATGTGGCGGGCGCATTGACCAAGCCATAAGGCATCACGAGATATTCAAAGTGCCCAAAGCGAGTCCGAAACGCCGTCTTCCACTCATCTCCTTCTTTGATTTGTACTAAATTGTAGGCTCCCCATAAGTCAAGCTTGGTAAAGATCTTGTCCCCCTGTAGCTTGCCCAGAAGTTCGGGAATCAATGGCAGGGGGTAACGGTTCTTGACAGTTATACTGTTAAGACCATGGTAATCAATACAAGGACGTAGATCGCCCTCTTTTTTCGGCACAAAAAATAGGGGTGCCCCCGCTGGGGAGGACGAGTGTCTGATGAAGCCTCTTTCTAAGTTTTCTTGGATATACTGCCGGAGGGTTTCTGTTTCTCCAGGGGCCAGGTTATATATCCGCCCATAGGGCGGCTCAGTTCCAGGGAGCAACTCGATGGGGCAGTCATAAGGGCGATGAGGGGGGAGGGTCGCTGCTTCCTGTTTATTAAAGACGCCCTTCAAGTCTGCATAGACTGCTGGAAGTGTAGACGAGCCATCATAGGGGCGACCCTCAATTACTCCCATAACCCCCGGAACGGGGTAGAGACAATTATTGTGACAATGAAGGGACTCAAAATGCAGTTGTCGTTTTCTCCAATTAATGGTGGGATTGTGGTGCTGCAACCACGGGAAACCCAAAACTACAGGGAACAAAGGGGATGCGATAAGATCAAATTGAAGCTCTTCATGATGTGCCCCAATGGCACACCTTAGCGGGGAAGTGCATCTTTGGACCGGACCCGACGAGATAGGGGATCCATCAATGGTTCGAATCAGTTCCATCCTGGACCTGTCTTGGGTGAGGATCTTTTGGCCCTGGGTGAAGGTCGAGTCCATGAAATTGCCGGAAGCCCCGGAATCGATAAGGGTCGGGATAATCCTAGACGTCACAGGCCCCAACTGTACCAGCATCGGAATTGCCATCTGGAGGGAGGCCGTTGTTTGGGGTTCCTCTCCTCATCTGGGGAATGTGGAGACTACCGGGAGGCCCCCGGTCCTTCTCAGCTGTTGGCATTTCCCGAATTCGACGGGCGATTGGCCTTGACGGGGCATTCCCTGGAGAAGTGTGTGTTGGCCCCGCAATAAAAGCAGAGATGCATAAGGCGACGTCTCTCTTTCTCCGCTGGGCTTAAAGGACCCTGAACAGCCCCAATTTGCATGGGCTCTGAGCCTCCATTCCCCGTTGTGGTGGGAGGGAGATTCAGGGGTAAGCGGGAAAGTCGGGGGAAATTTCCTTTACCTTGTTCTCTTTGTTTTTCTTTCTTTTGCTCCCCCAGCCAATCATCAATTTGGATGACTAAGGTCACCAATTCCTCCAAGGTGGCCGGGGTGGTGGCTACTCCTGCGAGCTGATCTTTGATCTCTTCCCCCAGGCCCTGTCGAAACAAGGCCCGCAGGGCTGCATCGCTCCATTGCAAGTCATAAGATAAACACCTAAAACGGGTGACATAGTCCAAGAGGGGGAATTTCCCTTGCTTAATGTGTAGGATAGCTTGCTCCGCATCTCCGGTTCGGTGTGGATAATCAAAAAGGAATTTGAATTGTTTTATAAACCCCTCATAGTCCCGGAGAAGGGGGTCATTGGCCGCTAATAGGGGAGTAACCCAATCCAGGGCCACTCCCCCAAGTAACCCAATGATAAAGGCCACTTTGGTTTGATCGGTGTTATAGGTGAGGGGCTGTGTCTGAAAGGTTAAATTACATAGAGCTAGAAAACCCTGGCAGGCCCTTCGGTCTCCATAGAACCTATCCGGTCGAGGGGCCTTTGGTTCTCGGGGTCCAGGACCTGGGACTACAGGGGGCGGGGGTAAGACTGGAGCAACGAAGGGGGGTTGAGGAGGGGCAGCCAAGGCACCCCCCGTAGCCCCCATTGCCTCCTGCAAATATTGATTCTGCGCCAGGAGTCGCTGGTTTTGTTTTTTTAGATCCTGAACCTCCATTGTCAGTCCCTGGACTGCCAGCAGGAGGTCCTGGATCTGTTGGGCCGGATCTTGGGGCTCCATAAGGGGAAAAAAAAGGGGGGGGGTTGAAATGCCGGTAATTCTGTTAGGAAGGGGGAGGTCAGATGGCCGTCTCTCCGATGGCACACTGAGTTGCCAATAATCCCCTCAGTTGTAGGGTGGGCTTTCCTCTAGTTCAGGAGGCAACCCTTTTCATCACAGGGAAGGAGAGAATGTGCCAACCAGGAGAAACACCGGAGGGGGGTGGTTTCGCACACGTTCAGCAACACACACACCCGCCACCCACAGTAAGACGCTGAGGGAGTGTTGTCAGTGGAGGGAGAGGGGACACGGGCCAGGGGTGAAGGTGGAGGGTTCAGGGGAGATGGGGAAGGGGGGAATGGAGGGAGAGAGGGAGGACAGGGCAACCACTCAGGGGGAGGGGAAGGGTCGCAAGGCAAGGGATACACACAGGGAAATCTAGACCAGGACCAATGCAGGATAAGGAAGGGGGTGCAGGGAGGGCACATTCACTCTAGGCAGGGAAGGTATGGGTAAAGCAGTAAAAGAGGGCAAGGCAAAATCTCACAAGCAGTACACTCAAAAGGCAGGCACTTATCTCACAGAACAGGAACAGGGGCCAGCTTCTCTCCACGATTACCGGCGGGGAACTGACGCCCCGCCGGTTCCTTTATCCTGCCTTCAATTATCCCAAATGCAGGCACCTGCGATGTGACCAAGGCCCCGCCCCCCCACCACACGCGCTCTGCCGCCAAGCGCACGCTACACCGGGGCAGGGCTGGAGCCTCAGTCTGAGAAGCCTCCAGCTGTGAGGAGGGGGAATCCTGCAGTGTCGCCGGTGGTGCGTGCCCCTGACTTGGGGGCGTGGTATTGCCGGACTCCAGAGGGGGATCCCCCTGGACCAGGACCCCTGTGTTCCTCCCTCCTACCCGGCCCTGCCGGGACTGGCCCTGGACTCGCCGCCGCTGGGGAATGCCGCGGCGTTGCAGCGTGACAGAATGGATGTCTTGGGGCGTTGGGGTGCACCCCCGGAAGATCGATAGGACCAGGAGGATGGTCAACACGGACTTAGTGAAGTGGCTCACTGGCCTGGAGGGTGGGCATGTGGATACCCGTGCCCTGACGCACAAAATACCAGCCTTGTATAGGCAGGATGGGGTGCATCTGTCCCCTGAAGGGAATGACCTGTACCTGAAGGCCTTGAAAGTGGCCCTATTTCACACATTAGAAAGGTCTAGAGAGGGGTGGGGGTCAGGTTCATCCGGATAAACCCAGCGGACCCTTAGTGGCAGGGGTCCAGTACTATAAGTTGGAGTAGTTAAAAGGGATAAGTAAGAGTCATCTCCTTAAGAGATGGGGAGGCCAACCTGCCGGAAAGCAGGGGATGGCAACCGGCGGGGCAGCCTCCCTGGGAGGGGTGTCATGCAACCACGGTAGGGACAAGTATGGTCCCCCGTTGGCAAGCAGCTTTCTCCTTACATTTAATGGAGTGGACCCCCTCATGGACGGTCGAGGCCGCTCGAGGGGGAGATGTGTGATCATCGTTGGGGTGGCAATCGAGGGTACATCGAAACCACCCCTGGTTAATGTTGGGGTTACTGTTTCAAGGGGAAGTTAAGTACTGGACCCGCATCACACTAGGCGATTTACCCCCACCTAATTCTGATTTCAATCTGTTAAATAAAGAGCGCGGCCGTTTTAACCCAGTAGTACTGTGTCCCGTCTCCTTCGGTGCATTGGCAAATACCCCATGCACTTTACTTACTAACTCAAGGTGTGCACTAACATATGCAAAATGCAATAATGTTTAAACAAAATCAAACCACACCAATTCCCTCCTCCCACTCTCTGTGATGAAAACATTCACAGTCCAGCAGTGACTGGCTTTCAGCCAGGTGTCCATGGAGCCTGACAGAAAGAGGTTAGTAAGTGGGGTAATGTGGTGTCCAGGTTAACATGTAACAGTTCTGGGGGCGCTTTTAAATGAACAGTGCAAAATCTGTCTCACTACCTTGAGAGATGGCAGCTCGCTGATGCGAATGTGAGGGGGAAGGATTGCAGGGCTGGTTTGACGCGGGAAAGACGTGGCTGCAAACCACGTGAAGGATTTAAACAAACCAGAAGGACGCGGCTGCAAACCGCGTGAAGCATTTAGATGAGAACAAAGTAAGGCGGCTGATTAAAGGATCAGCTGCCTTTTTTGTCGTCTAAAAATGCCCTGGGGCTCCCCTTTCTACAGCAGGTTCTCAGGGATGCACCAGCACTACTCACAGTTTGGTGGCTGGTATGCGAAGCTACTGGAGATGTCTCCCACCTGAGGGAAGCTCATCCTCACCTCCGAGGGAGCTCTACCAAGCTTCTTCTCTGGTGCTTCACCTTGCTCCGTGGGCATTCTGTCCAGGCATATCTCTTCACCCTGTGCTCACCTGGGCAACCAACTCTTCAGGGCTGATCAGCATCACTCCTCTCCCTTGCTGGACTCCTTCAGGTACTGTGAGACAGCTAGGTGCTTCCAGAACTTTCCACTCAGCCTCCAGGCCTTGCTCATCCACACTGCAGCGACTTAGGAATTCAGCTCTTTACTCTGAGCTCCTTGGCGCATTCCCAGGCACTCCCACCAATCTTTCTGCTATGGGACCATCTCAGCCTTCCCTCAGGCAGTGATCATGCCCACTCCTCTTTGTGGTTTGGGTTGGCCACCACAGCCCCCTCGCTGGGATTTCTTACCTACCCTGACAGCTTCTCTCACTCTGTGCTAAATAGCACCCAGGCCCCTGGGGCTTTTTTGCCTACCCTGAGGCAGTCAGTGGGATCTAGCATTGCCATCTCTCTGGGTTTTGACCCAAAGTCTCTGCTGACTCTATTTCTCTGGGTCAGCCAGGGGCACCCCCAGTGACCAGAGAAATTGAGGTTTCCAGGGGCAGCTATATCAGACAGGAGGCAAACCATAGGATCTTTCCCTCCCCCTTTTTGATGTGTGCATGCTCCTGTGAAGCATCATGAGGCAGATTGTAATGATAAGAATTAGGGGCAGATTGAATTGTCTTTGGAAATCCATCCCTCATTGGAGGTGCTGAGACCTTTGGAAAATCAGGTCCCAAGTTCCTATTCCAATATACAGAAATGAGAGTCCCAATCTCGCCAGCAGCTTTGCAAGCCTTTGCTGTAATGCTCGACCCTAATCAGCATTTTGCTGCCCAAAATGCTCCATCATAACTAGGGTGGCCATACCTACCCTTTAAATTAGGATGCTTATGAAAGATTAATGTTGCAGAGCTTCATTGTTTCCTAGTGCAGCCCTGCAACATGTATTTTTCATAAGTGCCCTCTTTTAAAAGGTGTGACCACCGTAATCGTAACACAAGTGGCTCCATGTTCCCTCTGAGATAAGCAATCCAATGGCCACTGCTGACAGTCAGGGTCATTAAAACAGGGGTGGAGGTGGAGAAGACATGTCCTCTGCCCCATGTTTGAGGTACAGGGAACAGTTCCTCACTTAATTTTGGTAATTATACTGGTCATAAGGGGCTAAAATTAAGGAAGTGACTAATTCTGCCCCCCCCCCCCTTGTTACAAGATGGGTCAGGTGGGGTTTTAAGGGCCAAGGGGAGAGGTGCTCCTCCCCCCTTCCCAGACTGCTATTAAGAACATAAGACGTGCCAATGGTCCATCTAGCCCAGCATCCTGTTTCCGACAGTGGCCAATCACGGTGGCTTGGGAGAAGCACCCAATAGGTCACAATGTCTTGTCGGAATGTCGGTGCTCCTAGAGTGCATTCACACATACGTTAAAATGCTGCTTTTCCTAAATGCAGTCAATTTCAAAATGCGCTTAAATAAACCCATGCGCTATTCACACTGGGTTTATTTAAGCGCATTTTGAAATTGACTGCATAGAGGAAAAGCAGCATTTTAATGTACTCAGGTGGGTGGTGGGCAGACAGGAGGAGGAGGAGGAGCGGCAGCAGAGCAGGAGCGGAGCCGAGAACCAAGGAAGCGGGTCAGTGTCATGTCAGTTACACAGCGCCCCAGTTCCCGGGAGACAGGGAAGTGAGGCGCTGTGACCAAGTTTGTAGACCATGCAACTGTGCTTTTTAGTTTCTTTTATTATTATTTATGATTAGAAAACATTTATATAGCACCAACAATGGACCTGGCGCTTTACAAAGTAATTGAATAGACACGGTCCCTGCCCTAGGGTTTACAATCTGAGAGGGTGGGGGTGGAAGGGGAACAGAGGGAGAGACAAGGAGTAACATTCACGAGGATGAGAGGTCCCAGGTGCATGCACAGGGCCGGCCCCAGGGTTTGTGAGGCCATGTGTGAAGTCTTGGTGCAGGGCCTAATTTGCATAATTAGGCCCCACCTAATTATGCAAATGTGTACATTTACATAAAATTTACTTCCTCTGGACAGAAAGGATTCCCATTCTCCACCCCTCCAAGCAGCCATAAACAAGCATGTCCTCCCAATGCTCCCCAGCCGAGCATCTACCACCACTCCCCAGGAGTGGTTCCACTGCAGGGGCAGCCAGGCAGGGACAGAGGTGAGGTTCCAGGACCTGTTGCTTCTTGGTCACGGTGCTGCCTGTGCCTTGTGCATGCACATGGTGCGACCAGTCCAGAGATGCTGCTATCAAACACACAAGACACCCAAATGCAGCTAGCCTATATATATAACCAGTTCAGTTGTGCCCCCATAATCAGTTCACACTGCCCCCACCTCATAACCAGTTCACTTGCACTCCCGCCCCCCATATAATCAATTCACGCTGCCCCCCACCCAGTTGTATGTGGCCCTTTTTACACGGGCCTCTCCCAGCCATGAACACGCAGATTTCTGCGTGTTCATGAGTGGGGGAGTCCCGTGTGAATGACGCAGTGCACACGCCCATGGTGAGTGGGGGTGCGTGCGCGCTCACCTAACACGCATCCCCACTCACCCCCCACTTGTCCCCACGCACGGAGCAACTGGGGGAAACGGCAGTTACTCTGTGGGTGTGAATGAGTAGGGGGTGAGTGTGGATGCGTGTGGCCATGTGCACGTCCCACCCACCACCAGGATGCCCACGGATCCCCCTGTAAAAATGGCCTGTGAGGAGCCACTCGAAGAAGAACAGAAGGTTGCTGCCTTGTAAATAAGGTTCTTTGAGATGGCTCCTAACATTCTCACAACACCCACCCTTCCAGTCCTGCATGGAATTTTCTTATATTTCTAGAAAGGTTGGAAGCAACTGTTATTCCAAGGGGGGAAGAGTGCTTTTTATACTAGAGGAGCTCGAGACCATCACATGGTCTACTATTTGAATAGGTGAACATGCGCAACCCAGTTGTGAGAATGTTGGGAGCCAACTCGAAGGACCTTCTTTACAAGGTAACAACCTTATGATCTGGGAAGGAGTTGCTTGTAAACAAACAGCTTTATCTCCCAGCCCAATAGGTTTGTCCCAGTGTCAAGCTGCTGCTGCAGCTACTAGGAGGCAGAGTCAGGTGAGGGATGGGAACCGGAGCCAGGGAGGGGAGGCAGAAGAACATATTGGGGGAGAAGCTGACTGCATCCTTCCACCCAGCCAGGCAAGTGCGGGGCCCCAGCTGGCTGTGGGCACCATGTGCAGCCGCACATGTGGCACAGGCCTGGGGCCGGTCCTGTGCATGCGTTTGGCTTGGTTACATCAAGAATGATGGCTGGTTGGTCCATGTGGTGAGGATATACATACACAGACCTCAGGTAACAGATTGTACCGGATAAAGGGTATCAGCAGGAGTTAGGTGAGGGAAGCGAGGAGTCAGGGAGGGCAGAGCAGAAGAGGTAGGACTTGAGGAGAGATTTGAAGGTACGAAGGGAGGGGGCGAGGCGGATGTGGGCAAGGAGGGAGTTTCAGGCGTGGGGGGCAGCTAGGGAGAAGGGACGAAGGCGGTTAGGGGAGCAGGGGAGGCGTGGGAGGGCGAGAGGAGACAGAGGAGGAGCAGAGTTCATGGACTGAAGTATGGAGGGAAATTAGCGCAGAGAAGTAGGGGGGAGCAAGGTTGTGAAGAGCTTTAAAGGTGATGACTAGGAGCTTGTGCAGGATTTGTTCAGGAAGGGGGAGCCAGTGGAGAGAGGAGAGGCGGGGCTGCACTTGGTTGAAGTGACGAGCAAGGTGGATGACCCTGACAGCAGAGTTTTGGACGGAGATAAGGGGAGAAAGGTGAGAGCGGGGGAGGCCAGTGAGAAGGAGGTTACAGTAATCGAGGCGAGAGATGACCAGGACATGAACAAGGGTTTTGGCAGAGGAGACAG